>JAUIMY010000097.1:0-75369 GCA_033557855.1 Hydrochus callosus | reverse complement strand
CATGCGAAAAGTCGATGACTTCATCTTCAGTTCCATGAATGACGAGAGTAGGCGAAGTTACTTTCGGCACCTTATCTATGCTGTAAGAAGAGAAGACGGGCGTAATATGCACAAATGTTTTGGTTGCGGAATGAACACGAACTTGGGTACCATAGATGTGGTGCAAAGTAATTTTTAAACACAAGGTGATAAAAATTGTAATTGGAAAACAAATCGATTGGTTCAACTCCAAAGAATCTGCTAAAAACAAATGAATCTCCTAAAAACGCACGAATCTGCTAAAAACAAATGAATCTGCTCCAAACAGATGAATCTGCGAAAGATAAAAATCAATTTGAAACAAACGAATCTATTAAAAGCAGATGAATCCACAAAAAGTTGAAAACAAATGAATGTGCTCCAAACAGATGAATCTGTGATAAACAAATGAATTTATGGGAAACAAATGAATCTATGGAAAACAAATGAATCTAAGGAAAACAAATTAATCTATTCGTCTTTTATGCTTATGGAATGACTGAATTAGAAAAAATAAAGCAACTTCAGATAGTTGATTCCCCAAGGGAAGAACAATCTCAAAAACGAAACGTTACGTAAAAAAATTCTGCACCAATAGAAACTTTTCTAAGAAAGCGCCTGGGTTGGTGTCCAGCCCTCAACACACTCTATACTCACCTAGGAAAAGCGTCAAAGAACCAAGTCCTCTTGGTGTTCGGGAAGGCGACCCTCATGCCAGACATGAGGGGAGAATGCAGGATGACAGCTCCAACTTCATACCGCGCTGCCAAATCAACAGTAGGCACAGTCCCGATGCTCTGCCCGTACAATATTATATTCTCAGGACTAATTCCGTATCTGGTCCTCAAAGCCAACCAAGCTGCGTCGATGTCCGCGTAGAGGTTCTTCTCCGAAGGCTTCCCAGCGCTGACCCCATACCCAGAGTAATCGTAGCTGAATATGTTGCAGTTGATCCTAGACCCCAGTCCCAAGTAAAAGCTGCTCATCTGCCCCAAGTCGACGGCGTTCCCGTGCGAAAAGAGTATTGTGAATCTGGCAGTGTTGCTACACCTCACGAACAAACAAGCGATCCTATTCCCCCTATTCGTCCTGGTGTAGAAACCCTCCACGTTTTCCTTCTCCCTCTCGGAATACTGCCATTCCGCCCTTTCAGTCAAAGTGAGCGCGTACTTTCCGTTCCCATCCGCCAAGAAATCGTACGTTGGCTCTGGAGGCAGGAAAGCCAACTTTGCGGCGATCCTGCTCGGACAAGGCGGACAGCAAAACAGACAGCACAGCTCGCTCAAACTCAACCCGTTCATCATACAGCACAGCGCCCGCAACGCTAATGGCTATCACTCTGAATAGACGGAATTACGCGTAAACAACATCTAAGCGGAGGCGATCGCGTTCGGATCGAGCACGACCCTCCTTCCGGATCCTTTTTGCACTATTTTCTCCGTGCGCTCGATGCTAAAATAATACCACTTTCACGTCCATTGTTGACAACGCCATTTTGCTAAGGGCTGAGCCATGGACGTCGCAATCGCAGCCAAGACGGCGAGTTTAGAACGAACGTTGTGAGTCTGAGATTCCAACCGCAGTTTGCCCCAACGGAGATCGGCGCTGTCTGCTATTCGGTTAGATTCCAATGAAACTGCTACATCTATGAGTCCCAGTGAGGATTATTAGGCGAATTCGCGGTTTCTGTATGGATGCTGGCGCCATAGTTCTGTATGCTAGCGCCATATTTCTGTATGGTAGCGCCATATGTTAGTCTGTGGCCATATTTCTGTATGCTAGCGCCATCGCCATGGAGAAAATAATCTAAAAATATCTCCATCTAGGAATCAGTGGATTTTCGTGGATGTGGACTCGCAATATAACAGTTATCTTCAAAGCCGTGCAAATTGAAGTGCGCTTCCTGAATGTACGTGCAAATTTAGTTGTGCTCCCTGCCGTGAGGTGAGCAAATCGCGTAAAACACCAATAGACAATACGGCTGTATTAATCGTTATTAGGAATACTAAACGAATGAATTATGTACACCAATGAAGAATAAACTTTCTTCGACTTGTTAGTTGATCAGTTTTTGTGATTTTTAATTTATAAATAATAATACAGAATCAAATTTAAAAAAGAAACTAGTTTTGGAAAATATTAATATTTTGTGTAACTGATTGGCTCATCAGAGATTCTCTGGTATGATAATGGAACTCGAAATTAATATTTTATTATGAGGGCTTTTAGTTACATAATGTGAAAAATTTCATCATCCTGGAACGAAAATAAAAATGAACGCGCAACCCCAAAAGTTCAAGAGAAATTAATTGTCCACTATTAACGTTTCAATTTTGAAAATAATAATTCTTTCCAGGAAACTTTTCATTAGTCTGTTGAAATTGCATTGACTGTTCAGTCAACGCTCATATGGATACAGTTTGGGTTGTGTCTCCGTGCTAATTGCCTTAAAATTGGAATATTATGCGTTTATTAAACCTAAACGTAAAATTTGGATGGGCGGTGAATTTTTGTTCGGCTGACCTTGAGAACGAATAAACCACAATACGAATAAGCATAGAGCAAATAAAGCACAGAGCGAATAAAACAAAGCAAATAAATAAAAAATAAATAGAGCGAATAAAGCACGAAGCGAATAAACCACAGAGCGGATAAAGCACAGAGCGAATAAAGTCAAGAGAGAATAAAGCCAAAAGCGAATAAAGTTTAGTGCACAGCGAGGCGCACAGCTTCCACGGCGTATAGCTTCAAGAGCAGTCTGGCCCCGCCGAAACAAAAACTCCAAGGATATGTGACACGTTAGCGAAACTGGAAACTCCAACGTCTCGAGTTGAGGATGCGGAAACGGAAATGCGCGCGCTTTTGTGCTTTTCCGCTTCTCCGCAACCACCGGTGCTGCCGGACGGCGTCAAAAGATCGCCGAGCGTCGCCGTCGCCGTCGGTGGGCCAGTTACATTCGCCATGTGGCATGGTTGCACGCGCGTCGCGACGCACCACTCTTTTGAGTGATCACGAGCTCCGCGAGGTGATAGACTCGGTCTGGTTTATCGGGGAAGACTCGCCCGGCCAATAAAAGGGGGCACCCGCCAATCCGAGGTGCGGACTGTAAACAGTGTTTCTAGTTGGGTGATTTCGGTTGTTTTTGGGGAACCGGAAAGTGTGGAAGGTTTCAGGTGTCTATAGCGACGTGTTTCCGGAAAATTTTGTTCTTTCTACTCGTAATTTATTTTGTTGCTGCATTTATTACCATTTCCTTCGATTCGTCCTGTTTTCCTTCAAACAAAACATTCCTTTTTACAAAGATCGTTCTCAACAATTCACAGAGTAGTTTTAACTTTTATTTTTATTTAATTCGTAATTTTTTTCAATCATTGTTATTTTTATTCCCTATTTCGTCCTATACTCCAATCATTGTTATTTTTATTGGCAATTTCGTTTTTTTCCCCGAAAACCCAAACTTGGTCTCTACCCGTCATTTTTGTAATTTCGGAAATGCGTCTAAAAATGGACTACAAGTGAACTCGAAAAGTGACCCCTATTGTTTCACCTAAGACTTTTCAAGATTATGTCAAGAAGGAAGCAGCCCAATCCTGCTAAATTAGGTAACCTAATGTTTAATTTTGTTAAGTCTATCCTATTTTTATAGTCTTCAAAACGCAGTTTTCATTATACTCTTCGAAACGTTTTTTAACTTCTGAATTCAGCGCTACTCTTCCACCTTACAATTGGTGGTGGGGAGTTCCTGTAGACCACGTGCTCCTCACACACTTGACTTCTTCACTTTGTGGATGTTAGATTTAACAAATTTTGTCTAAGATTTTTGGATTTTATTGATTTTATTGATTCAACAAAAACTAATGCACCCACATAGAAAACGTCAACAAACAAAAGCAATCATTTGCATCAGCAACAGTTGCAGTTCGTGCATCATTTCATATAAGTATTATGATTATAATTAATGTACAGACGCAGTGAGCCCCCAAATTCACTAACATGCATTTTTGTGAATTTTTGCGAATTAAAAATTGAGTGTAATTAAAACTTCCCTTCGGAAGGTGTTTTGAAGAGTACGCCATCAAGCATTCCGCATAGGTAATGATATTCGGAATAAAAGCGAAGGCTCGAAGGACCACAACAACGGAAGGTAGAAAGTGTAAAGGACGCCATTGGTTGACGAACGATGGCATCGCGCGCCATGTACCCAGGAGGTAGAGGGTGGAAGCTGGGGATGGGGTTGGCATCGCTGGGGGTTGCGGGTACGCCCGGGGATCGCAATCCGGGGTGGCGGCAGGGACCGGGGGAACGGTAACGTACAGACAGGGAAATATGCGCTCCCATGACGGATTCCCCAGGGAGCCGTATACCTCGCCCGCCAGCTAACTCTCTGCGCTCCGAACAGCCACGTATATAAACTACTAATATTACAGTTACGTATTCCACTCTCCTTCTCCCTCCGCCAGTCGGTCCTCTTTTTCGTGCGAAGCGATTCCCCATCTTGGTTTTGCAAATTATCGTCGTAGTCTTCAAAACGAAATTTGAAAATGATTTATTCGACTTGCCCATTCCAAGTCGTCTGGACGGCTCTGGCTCGTTGAAGGTAGGACACATGGTAACGGTGCCAGTGTGAATTTTTATGGGGCCGGGTTAAGGTGGTTTATCCCATGTGACAATTCTTTGAAGCTTGTACTAAGTGCAAGTTTACCTTCTATTTATATCATTTAAGGGGACAATGTATTGTATTAGCTTTATTCAAATAACAATCAGACTCTGCGCAGTTGCGATAAACCAACACCTCCTAAAACACGCTCCAATGAAGACAACGCGCACAATCGTGGCATTGCAAACTAGTCCGCGATTGTTATGGTAACAAAGCTATTGCTTGGACTGCGGTGATAACACTTCATTGTGTAGAATTTCCATTCGACTTCACTGAATTAGTGTTCAAAATATCATTGCGATAGAGTAAATATATCAAGTACTTACCCGAAATCTAAGGGAAAACTCTAACAAAGCTCAACCAACAAAGCTACATGAATAACAAGGCGGATCGAAATCTCGTGACAACTACGTGAGCTAATTAGGTCCCTGTGGGAACCCTGGAGTATCGTTAGTTTCTCATTGTGCTGTCGGCGTTGGTTTATTTTATTTCTTCAGTACTTTCCTTTTCGTTAGTAATATTCCTATCACAAAATTTGAAGATTGTTTCCGAATCATTAACAATTAGATTTTGGTTTGAAAAAGGCGGCTTGCGAATCTGGGTCGGATTTCGTTTTGAACTGCATAATATATTATGGATTGTATTCTTCATTATAATGATACACTCTTAACATTTCATTATGAGAATATAATTTCAAATACCTCTACACCACCAAAACTTTAAAAAACTATACTTTCTTACACTAATGAAACTCTTCAAAACGAAGTTTTAAAACAGTGCATTGCTTCTCCATCTCTCCCCCTCGTGGCTCACGACGCGACGCCGAACCAAATGCAGGAAAGCCAGCAAAACGGCCAAGTACCTGCACTAGACACGAGGGAAGTTGCACCCTTTTTCCGGTCGATTCCATTTCCCCAAGCAGGCCGATTAGCCCTTCTAATATTCAATCCGCCAGAGTGGGGCAACTAGTTCTCCCCCCAGTACCAGTGTGAAGGTTGATGTTCTTAAGTAGTAACGCGGCGCGCCTGAGCCAGCAATGGCAATCCGAAGCCGCCCGTAGAATATGCAAGGTTTTCGAGTTATGCTGAAAATGAAAAGAGAAGAACGCCCGGAGAGGTTATGACGCAGCTCGTCCGGGGCTTCTCCCTCGGGAGAAGGCGAAACGGTCGGGCGTGGGAGCTGGAGGAAGACGCGGAGAGAGCAACGAGTCGGGAGCCCTGAGCCCTGAGAGCCGAGTCCCTGGCCCAGAGCTCCCGAGCCGAGGCCCGAACCGGGCCAATTCCCAGAGGTACAGTATGCGCAAGGCGGCAGAAAATTAATGCAATCCTCTGGGAAATCGAGCCCTAACGTCCCGAGTGGTCCCGACTGTTGGCAGCTCCACTTCTGCTATTTTATACCTGTCTGTGTTTCGTTTCGTTTCGTTTCGTTTCGTTTCGTTTCAGTTCAGTACGGCAGAGTTCCGTTCGTACGGTTTCATTTGCCGTGGGTAGGGTTTAGCGGCCGAGGTGCAGCCACGCGCCACCCCGCGGCGGCTAGTCGAGGAAATGAAAACTGATGAAAATTACATTACCCTGGATTGTTTCAGAGTACAATACAAACCAGATCTCTGTGGTACCAATTTCAAGTCGCAATTTTACGTGTGACGTATGTCAATTCTACTTGTGACATATGTCAATTTTACTTTTGACGTATGTCAAATTTAATTGTGAATTATGTCAATTGTAATTGTGACGTATGTCCATTTTCCATAGGTAGTGACGCATGTTGATTTTACGCGTGACGTATGTCAGTTTTATTTATGACGATGCCAATTTTACGCGTGACGCATGTGAATTCTCCAAATGACGCATGTCACTTTCTACCGACGTATACCGATTCTACGCATGACGCATGTCAATTTTACGCATGACGCATGTCAATTTTACGCATGACGCATGTCAATTTTACGCATGACGCATTTCAATTTCCTCAGTGACGCATGTCGGATTTAAATTGGGAATACAACGGTGATAGAAATTGTGAGTAAGGCCTAAATTGAACGTCGGATTCGAATTGAGTTTTGTATGCGTAAATTGACGACTGAAATGAATTATTTCGCAATATAATGGTTTGTCTAGTAGCTACAATTCTCATTGGAAATTTACATCAATTTCCCTATCTCTCTCCCCGAACTTGCAGTACTACCCCTGGATACGGCTGAGGCCAGATCCCGAGGGAAACGGCTTGTCTGCAATCCCCAGGGATAACCTAGGGCCCAGGGCCGCGACCGTTGGTTGGTAACATCACCGACGTCAGCGTCGCAAGACGTAGACCGTAGGGTCGCAGGGAGTTGGCTGCGATCCCTCAGGACTTTCCCATTAATCAAATTCACTACTTCCTCTCTTTTCTGTTCCATTTGCTGTTGTTATGTGCCGCGTCCATTTGGATCCACTATTTTTCAAAACAGCCGCATTAACATCTCAATATTGGCGGAAATTCGAACACACGCGCGACATTGCGCCACCATTGTGATTGGCAATCCCAGAAGTCATTCCGAAAACTGACCGGGACATAATATCGCGCACATTCATTTTGCGAAAATCTGTGATTACAATCGTAGGTTACCTAGAAATGCACCAAAATGCGTATGATAATGCTGGATTATGGGGAGGACTACGTGGGGGTCAGGCCCAAATTAATTCTCGTAACTGTGGTTTTTGGAATATGTTCAGTTAAAAAAAAACTGGCGGGATCATTGGTATGACTATTCAGGAATACCAATGCCAATACTAATAGTAATACCAATACCAATACAAATACCAACACCAATATCAATTGAATTGAAGAGAATCGAATTTCATGAATGCACATGTATACTCGGAAATGCAGAGGAATCCTACAAGGAGGTGAAAACGGCTAGTCTGGTTAGGGTCGCAGCGTCCAAACATTTATTACGGTTATCGCAGAGGTGCAATCAATAAGGCTTCCAAGTGAACGAATAATCCATAGATTAGGAGAGCAGTCTGAACTAAACGGAGGTAAAATTCTGCAACTAGGACCCTGGGACCTGGGACCTAATCCTAATCCCGAAAATATATGTGCCTATTTGTGTTTCGACATGGAATCCCTGCGTTTTCGCTCCTGCCTCGTCCCAGAGGAGGTATAAATGCGATAAATGCTGACCAGAAAAGCTATTCAAAAGCGAATCTTTCAATTTTACGCGTCCCTTAATTGCTTATTACTTCCCGCGAGGCATGAGACCTAAAACCGATTAAACGGTCAAGGGATGAGGGGGCGATTTGAATCCAGCGCGTCGCTGAGACTGTGTTGCGTGGTATAAGTCGAGTTTTTCCGATATCGAAGGACTGGACGCTAATTCAATTGGAACGCTAGGGGGGCGTTTTATTGCATATTATTGCAGCTTTTCTCAGACGTACTCGCAGGAAGTTATTGCACATAAAGAAATACTCCAATATAAAAGGATGGTTTAATCACGAAGAATGTTTTATCATTGACCAGACTGTTCAGTCAACGGTTTTATCAATAGTCTATAGAAATTACAAAGTCATTGCTTCTATTTAATTACCTAATAACTTATTTGGTGCTGTGGAACCATTTAATCAATCAAATATTACCGTTGTATTCATACAAAAATACAAACAAGACGAAGGAATGTACACCTCTGGAAAATGAAAAATAATAA
Source organism: Hydrochus callosus (assembly GCA_033557855.1). Classification (NCBI taxonomy): domain Eukaryota; kingdom Metazoa; phylum Arthropoda; class Insecta; order Coleoptera; family Hydrochidae; genus Hydrochus; species Hydrochus callosus. The sequence goes on along the minus strand of JAUIMY010000097.1, from coordinate 67,012 downwards.
AAACTGTCATCCGCAAATGCATAAACAAAGTTGCGCGTATCTGCGGACGTCTCGCGGGATATTTCGGCGATACCGCTGCGGCCTCGTCCTCGCAGTGAGTAGTAGCGCGGGCTCGGGGGGGTTGCGTTGTAAGAAGATAGCGTTCGCTTGAAGGTTGCGCGGGGTGAACTTGCGGTAGGAACAGAGGGTGGATGATTAAGGAAGGGCAGCGGCGGAAGACGGAAGAATTCCTCGACCAGCCAAGAGCAAGGGAAAGCATATGTTCCCGTGTATCTCAGTCTCAGACAGTGTCAAAAACTCTGATTAGTTGAAGCCCCCAGGGAATCAGCCTCACTAGACTTGTGCTCTGTTGCGATTTCGCAGCGTTACTTTTAGAAAAAAAGGAGACGAGGCGAAAAGGTGCGGACAGTGTGATCATATCTGGGAAAATGTAAACCCATCGGTTTCTGTTTGTGTAAAATAAAACGAACTGACTGTGTTTTTTGTTTTGAAGGAGATGCGGAAATTGCGGATAAACCAACCGCAGCGACGAAAACCGAAGAGGAAGATGAGAGACTGGCCAAAATCAAGATGGATTTGGACGAAACGATTGCCTACGTTTCCGTTAAAATGGGCGAAGAGATGTCTGGAAATGGCGCATTTGTGAAATGCGAACAGAAGGATGAGTCCGAAGAGGATAAGGAAGAGAACGCAGAGGAAGAATGCCAAGACATGGAGGATGAGTTGGACAACGATGAGGACGGAGAGTCGAGGGATGGAATCAATGGTGACGGAGAAGAGTTTATGCAAGAAGACGACGAGTCGATCATTGCTAACAGTGAGTTGTCGATTACGACTATACACGAGGTTCATATTACGAGTATTACTTTTTAAAAATATGGCGCTCAACCTTCTGAAAACGATTCTACGGATCCCACCCGAAAATGCGCCGCTAAGAATAGCAGGGACCCAAACTCTACATTATTTAAACTATTCATCCAGAGTTGGAGGGATGATAATGCACCGTGACTGTGGGTTTTGGGCGCTTAAATCGATTGTCACGTCCCGCTGTGCCGCGAGGGGGTTGAGAGGGTGATGAGGAGTTTTGGGGGATGACACCGGGATGGGGCGGAGGGCGTGAATTCAGTTCGAAATGTAGTACGTCACCAAGTTTCAATTAAATCAGTTAAAAGCTGGAGAGAATGGCGTATACTGGACATAACAACATTTTACACTTAACACGTCTGCGGATTTACAAATTCACGAATTTTCATAGCAAATCTCGACGGTCGCTACAAAATCCCTTCGCCCTCACTACAACCCGGACCCTTCGTCCTGTTCCAACTTATCTGTACAGTTTGGAACCCCTCTTTCTGTTCAATACGTTTTGTTCAGATTCAATTTTCCTATTGTACTCACTTTGGATTAATGTTACCCCCTTCAAACTGATTCAGCTCCTTTTAGTCTATTCCAGGACTTTTTTTTTCAACCCCCAACACCTTAATTCAACCATCTTTAGCTAATTTCAACCCCCTGGACTCTATTTCACCCCCTGCACCCTATTTCAACCCCCTGCACCCTATTTCAACCCCTTGCACCCCATTTCAACCCCCTGCACCCTATTTCAACCCCCGCACTCTATTTCAACTTCCTGCACCCTATTTCAACCGCCAGCACCCTATTTCAACCCCCTTAAGCCTATTTCAACCCCCTTAAGCCGATTTCACCCCCTATACCCTAATTTAACCCCTTGAGCCTACTTCAACCCTTCTTAGAGAATTTCAACCCCTTTTTGTCAATTTCAACCCTTTTCAGAATATTTCAACTTCCTATAGCCTATTTCAACCCCCTTAGGCTGTTTTAATACCCTACAGTCTAATTCAACCCGTTAGACTATTTCAACCCTTTTTTCCAATTTTCACCCCCACCCCTCCAGTCCCGCATTTCACCCCAAACCCCCGCAGTTGGCCAACAACCCCCAAAACCCCGCTCATTTCACGGCGCCGCTTGCCCTCTTGTCTATTTTCATTATGCAAGGGATGATTAATGAAAAATGATCTGGATGTTCGCGGCGAGGGCTCGGGGTGCGCGGGGACAACCAGTCCGGAAACGATACTAAGTTCGATCCTTTCGCCTGTCCGTCCGTTTCTATTTAAAGTGTCGGGTTCCCTTCAACCCTTGGCTCACGAATTCCCCCGCTTCGTTTAGGTCTTCGCGAGGGCATTACTCATTCATTGAGGGTTTCTGTGTTTAAGGGGACCAACCAGTGCGGTGGAATTTTGCATGCGGGTTCATTCAAATAGGAGTTTCTTCTAGAATCAGGCTTTTTGTTGACAAGGTGTAGTACCAATCTAGACTCAACCCGATGATAAGGATTAGCTGAAACCAGAACTTAAAACAGCGAAATGAGAAGAGTGAGAACTGAACTACTTGGCCACTCGCAATTTTAATTGTACCAGAAACTATCGTAGTCTTTGGTTGTACGCAACTTGACTAATCAAATAAAACTTCATTTTGAAGAGTGTGATAAGTGAATTGGGATGAAGCCGTATTGAATCGATGGTGTATTGAGGATTTGAGAAATTCTACGAAAGGCTTTAACACGCGATACGTGCCGGCGTTCGAAAACTTCACCCGCCCCTAATTATAATATAGGTTTCAAAGAGGATGGAATTGAATGGGCGTTTGAGGCAGCCCTTAATATGGATTCTAAACAATAGAGCGCACCTAATAGCATCCTAAACGGATCGGATTGCAGGGTTAGTTTGGTGTTGAACCATTTGATGTCTTGCGAAAGGGTTTCTTTATCCTCCTTTCCTCGCTTTTATTATACTCTTCAAGGGAGTATATTGTATTCGTCTGCTTTATTTTCTTTTAAACATGTCAGGTGCAAGGGGTTATTTTCACCACTCGATTGCAGGGGAATTTTTAGAAAATAAATGAGTTAGTTCTTGCGAAGAAACTTCGCTCGTGAACTCGTGCATAATAGTCCCTACATCGCACTTCTCACGTCCGACGTTTTAATACGTACGTACAGTACTGTTTATTCAATGGTACGTATTAAAACGCTAATTCTTTGCTGACTTAGATGGCGGTGACAAAAACAAACATTTTGACTTTTTCGGCTCTGGGTCGAAAGGGCGGCTGTTATTGTGGGCGGGCGAACAGTTAATGGTCCCTTCGGAACGTCAGAAACGGATACCTCCACAAAATAGCACTAAAGTTTTGTTTCGCGCGGAACGAATATGTACTTATGACTGCGCGACTACTCTGTTGGGGACTGCGCGGCCCCTCTTTCGCCTATCGTTTCTGTACTAACGAAAATCAGCCGAAAGGCGTGCGATGGTTCTTTTGAAAGGCTTCGTTTGTCTTGTGAAAGGCTTCGTTTTTCTGTGAAAAGTCTTCAATTCACAAATAGATCAAAAGCAGGGGTTGGGTTCGAATGAGTAGCGGGAAGCACATTCAGCAAATACTTTGTGTGGACGTCATGGACTTAATAACGCTTGGCTTAACCTGTCAACTAATTGCTGGGGAGTCAAGTATGAAACAACTCATACGTAAAATACGGTTGCTCATAGAATCAAAAGGCTATGCTCAGAGTTAATAGAAGGAAGGCAATGAGAAGGGTTGTACTTGCAAATGTTATCTTTGAAAATGTAAACAAACCATCAACTTAATAAAGTCATATGGTGATCACCGAGAAGTTAGCGTGGCCTTATACCGACGTCACACCTAGTATTGGTTGCCTAAGGTTTGGGAGAAGTGGGTCCCTTTGAAAATAAAATTGTGTAAAACTGGATATATTTCAGACGAATGAAATTGCCGGGATCTCTTTCAATGTTCAGACTATAAAAAATAATTTTTATGTAAGTCGCCCATTGCATTGAAAATGAACTAAGCTGACCTAAAGTGATGAAATAATGGAATTAAAAATAAGGTTTCCACTCTCCCATGCAGTCGACGCTACTCCCATTTTACACTTTCAGAGTTCGTTTTTTTCGTAGTGGAAGGGGGCGAAGTGTTGTATGGGCGGTTGGATTGGTGAATTGGGAATGCGCCGCGGGTGGGGGGTGGGTGGTGGGGATGATGATGGGTGGGGGGTGTGATGACGGGGCGACGCGGCTGTTGGGTGGGACTATCCAAGGCAGTGCGTCCCTACCTCCCGATCCCGGTTCTCGGTTCCTGTGTCCCAGATCGGTGCTAGCGCTCAGTCTCCCGAGGACAATCGGGCCGCTGTTGTATTACTGTCTAATTCAATGCATTACTGGTGCCTTGTAACTGGTCCCTCGATGCCTATTGCTCCAGCTTGGGTTTGGGCGTTGTGCAATTGTCCGACGCTATCGATGCCGAAGCGACGTCACGGCTTTAGTGCCGGCTTTGCGCGGCAGGGCGCGCGGTTTAGCGCACGTAGGGCGCTGCTTAGGTTGGCGACGGTGGCGTCACTACGTCACTAATAGTTGCGAAAGTAGCGCCACTAGTTGTGATAGTGGCACTACTAGTTAGGGAGGTGGCGCTGCTAGTTACAACAGTGGCGCCACTGGTTACAACAGTGGTGCCGCTACTTACGACAGTGGCGCCGCTAGTTGTCACCGTAAATAACATTCATTTAATTACTAAGGGATTAATGTAATTTTAAAAAAACCTCAATATTTGATGAAGGAATTGTCGGAAGTAACTTTCTTTGCAGTTCAGGAAAAACCAATGTTGAAAATCCCCAAGGCGAATTCATTCGAATTTGCGTTGATTGGTGTAATTATTGTCCAGCCTGAGGATAACTGCGGTCAGCTTCACTTTAATTTCCTACAAGTCCTAACAACTTTGAATCTACCCCCACCTCCGGCTTCCTCGTCCAACGGCAGTGCAATAATCTTTTTTCACCAAGCCGTCTTGGTTTTGATTGTCCGGGTCGGGAAGCCGGGCCCAGTGGGGCCATAACAACCCGAAATGGCCCTCCGAACGCACATAATGCTTCCGCTAATATTTTCCTACCTCCTGGATTAACCTGAAGAATACGGATGTTCGTAATTAGAAATCCGCAGGGCTGTTATTCCCATCGCTCCTCCTTCGCCGCCGGTGTTCCTTTTTACGTTTCTCCTCCGTATTTTACATTTTACGGTTACGCTCCTTCACGTAGCCTCTCCCTCGCAATTACCCCACAGTCACCGACGGAATGAGGAAACTAACCGAGTCAACTAACTTCTTGCTAGTCGATGAGTTGATCAATCAACTCCGCTTAATCGGGAGTGGGAATTTTGTCCGCTGGACCAATTATCCCAAATTATACAAATGGAAATCATTGGCGTCTAATCGATTGAAGTAGGTATGATTGGGGAGGGGTTGCACAACACCAAATTCACATCAAATTGAAACTAATAAAATTCCATAGTCATCGTTTTTAAAGTTTAATTTGCGTAATACGATTGGGTTCACCAGCAGACATTTCTCCCGCAAGGAATCTGCAGGTTCCATCGTAAGCGCAACCCGAAGAGTGATCGAGCACGAACACATCGACCAAAAGGCACACAGCAACCGAAGAGGGCCGCCAAAAGGCAAACGCGAACTACCAAAAAAGTAAACGAAAACTGTCTCCCCGCAGAGCATATACGTATACGCGCGCATTCAGGAAGTATACAGTGAATTCATGAGATGTCGTTAACGATGACTCATTAGAACAAACATCGGAACGAATGCGCTAATTATTCGCGAATTTAAGTGGCGAGTCGCGACTGGTTCTTCGCATTTAATCGCCGAGGGTACCAAACGGGAGCAATTCATGGCAAGAGGAAAAATTAGAAATGCGGCCGGCATAGCAAATGCTAAGCCCTACCGTACCCGCGCTTATAAGGTAAACTATGCTATGCTGCACGTGGGATATATGGAAAACCCGAGAATTGCCCGCGACTGGGTGTCCGCGGGAACGGTTCACACGTTTAATTTACTGTTAGCCGATTCCTTGATTGCCGCTGATTAACATAGTCGTCGAAAAAAATAGCGCGTTTTCATCATGATCGGTTCGCCGGCTACGTTCGATGGGAATGCGAATTCGAACAGATTTGGGAGTAATGGTTGAACCGACTTCCGCTTAGTATTTCTACGGTCGACTTCCAAATGGAATATTGTTGCAGGTGCCCCGTTTATTAAATGCCGGTTGCGCAGTGGATCGCCTGTGTTAATGTGCGCCTTCTCCGTGTGCGCAAGACTTACCCCCACCGGCATTTCATAACCGCCGGAACTGCAGTTAGAACAGCGCCCGTCCTCAGCCTACTGTCACAGAGGAGTTCTATTCCATCGAAACCCCATTTTTTAAAGAGAGAGTTTCGTTGGAATCAAACTCGTCTGTGGCAGTAGGCTGGGGACGGGCGCCGAGGGTATAGGGTAAAAGAGCCGACCTTCGCCTTTTCCCCCTTGAACATTTCAACTCGCTTCTCACCGTGCGTATGGCGAAAAACTCGAAAATGCGGACGTTTGCAAAATCTTATCGAATTCCACCGGTTAGGTAAAATATTACTTAAGATTGTTTCCTTGAAAAAACAGCGCTCTCTAAGAGATGGATTTTATTTGGAATTCCATACAAAAATTTCAAAGTCCCATCCATCGACAAGGGATCAAGTGATTTTCGTGGTACCATACATCAACAATACGGCTCTTTCCCCCTACATCACCTTGCCACACCGCCTCACGGTAGCCGCAGGAAAAAGGATCGGTGTTGCTGTTCCCATCAGTGTTAGCATCCCAGACATTGTGAGTGTTAGCATCGGCGTCGCGTCGGCGTCGTGCGCTTTGCGTCGCGGCGCTCTGCGATCTGAGACTGAGGCAGAGGCTGAGGGTGTCAGAAGCGAAGCTCCTCTGGGATTCCGCAAGCAATCTCGGTCGCTTCCTCCCCAAGCGCCAAGACTCAATTAAACTTTAAGATGATATGCATGCGGCGCCCGTGCCACCCCTCGCGGTCCTCCCCGCCGACGCCACCCTAACCAGAAGACGCGCCCTTCGTCCCCCTTCTGTTCTTGAGACCACAACCGGCGTCGAGCGTCGCTGGCCCCCCAGCGACGCCGCCGCGCCGACGAACGCCTAATTACCGAAAAACTTATTTTACCTCTGTGGCGGTTTTCTATTTTGTATGAGATTGGAGTTGAGCTGGGAATTTGCGGAGGAGGTCGCGATTACCGCAGCCCTATTCTTGGATGGATGCCGGCCTTAACCCCTCGAGTGGTATCACCTTTTGTTAGAGTATGTGGGTGAATGCATGAAACAGCAGAAAACAGTTCCATTTTGACAGTGTTTTCAATTGGAAACTGGTTTGCCATGTGAAAAGTAACACTTAATTTTAGTATTATTGTAACTTTTCTTAATGAAATGCACATCAGGGGAATAACTTGCATCCAAGGGAATGACGCCAAGGGAAAGACAAAAAATGACAATTTACACATGGAATACTTACTAAAAGAACCGCATTTTCCTTGGAATTAAAGAGAAGATATTTAGCGGCCAAATAGGACAAAGCCGAAGATTATTTAAAACGTATATTTCAAACATTTTCTTTTTTTTCCTATTCCACTTTGGAGTCGAATTTGGGTTGGTTAATGCTAAAACAAACGCAATCGGTGGAGTGTTCAACCACAACCGATCGAGCGCAACTGCAGCCGTCCTAATCCCTTTATAAAGCAGCCGGCTAGTTACAAAAGGACAACGTGAAGGTTACAGAGGGCAGATGGGTGCAGTGTTGTGCAACGAAAATCCGAGGTGGACTTAACGACCCAATTGGTTAATTATTTCGGAATTGAAATGGAAGGGAAAACAAATAAACTCAAACTCTTTAAAACAAAGTTTTCTTGTATTTTCTTATTGAATCAGCAAATTTTTCCGTGTGTGACAATACCAAATTTCCGCCTTGAATTGTATAATATTGGACAACTAATGGGAGTTAATGTCCCGTGGCTATTCAACTCCCCGAGTCTATTATCATTAGAGGGACCACTTTAATTCATTGCAAACTGCTAGCACCCCATTACTGTCATCGGACATGTGAGATCTCCATTGGCGTGAGTTTGATGTCTCAATATCAGCTCATATGGAGTCCCTAAATGCTTAGGAAGTTCACGCTGAGGACTTGGAAACTGTACTCTGTAAACTGTACTTTAAAACAATGCAAAATGAATTTTGGAAGGCCGCTGCAACTATTTCCTTCTTTAATTGCCTCAGATGAGTAAAAAATGGTGGAGGAATCCCATCATCACCCATCGCCTTCAACGACGTTCGTCGTTCCTTCTCCGACTGTCCGGTGTCCGTATATAGAGCGTGGGAAGAAGCGAGATTCCGCGATCACATCTGCGGAAAAACTAGCCTAGGAATCTGCCACCTAATGCAGGATTAGTGTCGGAAAACGTGGTTTACTTACTTACGACGGTCTTTCGCGCACTGACGTCTCACTAACCCTCCACTCAAATTGGCGCGTTTTGTGAATACGTTTATTATACCGTCCAAAACTTTTTGTTTGCAAGGAAATCCTCGTTTGTTCATAATTTCCAGGTTTGGTATTTGTAGAACCTCCTTTTTTTAACGCGACGATTTTTCCAAAACTACAAAGGATTTCATAGTCTCATTTTACATACAGTGTAATTTTAATTAACGTTCAGTTCCTTGTAAATTGCCATTGCCGATCAACAATTATTTTGGAGGATCTTCGATCAGGTTTACTCTACGTGAAAGAGCGCGCTCATTTTTGAGCGCTACACCAACGCAAAAACTGGAATGATCGGTGGACGTGTGAAGCTACTCGAGGAACTCATTTCAATTACTAATCTCTAATTGATATAAATCACAGTGGGGCTTTGCGTCGCTATGCAACGCTTTTTATTGTAATAAAATCGGAATTAGGGTAGATCCAGTTAAAAACACACAGTTTTGATTACGATACACTTCGAATATAATATTAATACAGAATTGATTAATAATAATGGGTGTAATAATAATGAAAAATAACAATAATAATAAAAAATAACAATAACAATAAAAATACCTAATAATAATCAATCAGAGAACCAAGAACAGTATTTTATAAATACTATTTTGGTTAAATACAAGGAAACTTCCCGAAACCGCGTAGTATACTCTCTGTCGGAACTTCCCCACAGAGTATGCGGCCACCCCAAGGGAATTGCAAATTTTTCTGTGGGCGTAAATTACGTCCACCTCGAATGCGTTATCTATTTATTGCAATCAAACTCCTCCCTAATTCCGGCGAACGGACCAATGAGATCGGCGTATTGCGGGTTCGTGAGGCGAACAGCCCGGAATAATGTGGCATTGACGATTGAGAATGGGAAGAGTGGAAATTGAGAGCAAAAGCACGCAGTCAGAGCGCACAGACTGCTGGACCGTTAAGCTAGGCAGTACTTAGTGCAGTACCAATCGCCAGTTCGGCCAGATACGTAAGCGCGACGGGGTGATTTGGTCCTTCGAGCCTTCCGAGGGACTGGCGTGATTCGACTCGCGGGTGGTAAAGTGCACCGGTGATAAGATGTCAGTAGAAAATGTTCAAGGGGAATAGCAGCCGTTTGGAAATGGTCATTGAAAAGATCCAATCGAACAAGGACGTTCCGGACAAAAAAAGCTCTATAGGTACGCGAAAAGACGGTAGTTCAATTTAAACTCAAGTTTCTCAGTAGAAATACCCCTTGCATTGAGAAACATTAGTGACTATATTCAGTGTTATTACGCCTTGTTTTTATACTCTTCAAGACGAGGTTTTAATTATACTCTTCAAAACGAAGTTTTATTTTCTAATGCAGTTGTAATTGGTTAGTTATTTGAATCTCAACTAAATTGATTTCAGAAGTCTTTTGCAATATTATTTTGTGAGTTTTATTTTCCGGATTGTAATTATGAAAAAAGGGAACGTCTAGCGAGGAATCGACGATTTTATATTTATTGATAAATGACTGGTGAAACACAATAAGATGCGTGACAGTCGCCTCACAACACATCACACTCACCCACATCCATAAAATTGTAAAATAATATAGATAAATGAGGGGGCCTGAGATGGAAGAAATCCGAATGTCCCAAGATTGCGTCAAAGCCGTCGTCTTTTGTACTCTCGCTCGTTAATTTCACGTGCCATTTATCTCTCTCTCTTCCATTTCCCCAACTTGTCGTTTGGGGTGTTAAGAATCCAGCGTAAAGTATTTCTTTTGTGAAGATAACTAAGCTTTTGAAAAATAATTGTTTGTGATTGTAACTATATAATATTAATATAACATAATATAATATTAATATAACATAATATAATATAATATAATAGAGCATCAACGCACCTAAGAACACAACATTTTTTATTCAAGGGAGAAGAACAGTAAGTTCTCCATCCAGCGGTTCCGAACAGTCTTCACCAGCAAGTTCTTACCAAAGTTCCATAGGAAGTGATCGCATTGAATGCGCTGGTGGAGCGGAAGTGGACGTAGATGGGGATGGAGATGAACCCTTCACCATGGGATCCACCGCGACTACACCATACGAATGCAGCATTTGCAAGAGAGCCTTCGCCAGGTCTTCCATTTTGGATAAGCACGTTCAGGTAGGACGGTAATCATTTTTAAACTCTTAAAAAAAATTTATACTCTTCAAAACGAGGTTTTTATACTCTTTAAAACGTAGTTTTTATACTCTTCAAAACGAAGTTTTAAAAGAATATATTGTATTCGTCAATATTATTATTTTATGCATTCCCTCATATATTCTATTAAATTTAGGAATTAGGTTCGCCTCGCCCGCACAAATAAACTGATTTTAGGCCTGATAGACCAAACTTGAAAGTTAGTTCCATTACGAGAGAATAAAAATATGTTCAGTGTCCTTGCAAACTCATAGTCGATTTCGGTTGTTCCAGAAACATACCGAACAACTCAACTACAGTTGTTCTTATTGTCCGAGACTCTTCAAACATAAAAGATCCAGAGATCGACACGTCAAACTGCACACTGGGGATAAAAGTTACAAGTGTCAACTTTGCACCGGCGCCTTCTCCAGGAGGTATGTCCCATCTTTATCACCCCCGTTGCTATCGTCTACACGTTTACTGTGCTGTTGAAATTGACGTTTTTTTGATAACAAACAAGAAAAATGGTTTTGCAACACGAAATCAAATTATGGTCGCTCTTCATTATTAGATAAGTAAGTGAAAATGAAGCATCGACTAGACAATTCGCGTGCGACCCAAGCGCTAGGAATATTCCTTGGCTTTAGGTGCTGCCCACTTGCCTCGCATTATCACGCCGTGGCGCGGGTCCGATTTGAATATAAGCGCCTTATGTAGTGACCCGCGCCACTTAATTACGTAAAAGTCCAGGAATTCAGATCAGAAAATTGACATTTCCGAGGAAGAAATGTCAATTGTTCCATATAAGCGTGAATAACGCGCTACTTTCAATAACCGCCGGCTCATTTGAATATCCACGATCGGTGGCCGGGAATTTTATGAAATTCCCATCGTCCCGTTCACGTGCGCAGCCTTTTAGCATTCTCGACCGTCGCTGTTGCAGCGACCACCTCAAAATCCACCTGAAGAGCCACGACGTCAACAAACCGTACAGGTGCGACGTCTGCAACAGGGGTTTCACCAGCACCTCGGCGCTGGCCACGCATCTGCAGAAACACGTGAAGAAGAGCAGGAGGTGCGGGGGAAGCAGCAGTACCACCAGCTCTCCTATTCAGGTTGGTTGGATTTGCTGGAAATTCTTTATTTTCAAGGGATTCCTAGACGTTTGACCGAACGTAGGTTTACAGACGGATATTTGGCCTTAAGACCATTTAGCCGTACGGGCATTTAGTCGAATGGACATTTGGCCGAATGGACATTTAGCCGAATGGACATTTATCCGAACGGACATTTATCCGAATGGACATTTAGCCGAACGGACATTTTGCCTAATGGACATTTATCCGAACGGACATTTATCCGAATGGACATTTAGCCGAACGGACATTTTGCCTAATGGACATTTATCCGAGCGGATATTTAGCCGAACGGACATTTATTCCAACGGACATTTAGCCGAACGGACATTTAGCCAAATGGACATTTAGCCGAAAGGACATTTAGCCGAACGGACATTTAGCCGAACGGACATTTAGCCGAACGGATATTTAGCCGAAAGAACACTTAGCCGAATGGACATTCGCTCAAATGTCTCTACGGCCAAACGATCGTAAAGTTTCGGTTCAGAATCATTTGGGTAGCTTCCGAATAGAAACGCGCAGACTTGACCATATTAGCCACTTAGGCAGAGTTTAATTCAGAGTTGATTCCAAATTTCACAATTCTACCCTAAAAGAACAACGCTCAAGCTCAATCATCAGTTGGGAAACTAACATCGGAACTCCAGACTCTATCTGAAGACGGTTCCCTAGGCAACATATTCAAAAGTGCTACTGAAACGTCCGTCTCCACCTCATCCTCGACGACAGCGGGCGTGACGGTGTTGGATTTGCCAAAAATAGAGATAGCTTGCATGTACTGCGGGAAAGATTTTCTTTCGATGGCTCAAATGTACAGGCACATACATTCCGAACATACTTCCCTTTTGAACAACGTTTTGAGTCAGCAGCAGCAGAGTTACGGGATGGCCGGGCTCATGGAGGAGAGTCCTTCGCGGTCCAGACAGAGCAGTCCTTCGTATCCTTGCGAACGTTGTCCTCCTCAAACAGATTCAACTTCCTTACACCACTTCGAGAATTCTCACGCGTTAGCTTCGACGAACCAAATGAGGTTGAGGTACGAAAGTTTGTCAGCGGAAGCAGAGAAGCGGTCGATGTCCACCCCGACAGATTTAAGCAATCACAAGAGGAAATGTTCGGATAAACCGAGTAAAACTGGGGAGAAGAGGAAGCCGGATGATTTGTCTAAAGTTGCTTCTCCTTCCTCGGAAAGTCCGTACGAGTCGAATGACAAACCGTGCATTTGTTCGTACTGCTACGCGGAAATGCCCAATTTCAAGAGTTTCCTCGTCCACATGGAAACGCACGTTTCTGTGAACGTCAGCAACCCGACAACCGTGTCGAGCCCTTGTCCTGGGCAATTTTCGGGATTTTGTCCTATTTGTGGCGAACCGGGGAGGGATCCGGTGGAACTGAACGCCCATATTTTTTCGCACAACATCAGCAACGTACCGGGGAGGTGCTGCCACCAGTGCAAGAAAACTTTTGATAACTTGGAGCAGTTGCAGCAGCACTTGGTGGAGAGCCACTCGAGGCTGGTTTATAAGTGCACCGTGTGCAACGATTCGTTCGATTCGCAGCAGGACATAAAGGTGGGTTTTTGGTGGAAAATTATGGCGATCTCACAATATTTTAAATTTTAAAGGAAACAAAATGAGATGAAAACTTCACTTCCAGCACAGATTTTCCTCAAACAAAACATTGTCAATGAAATCTAAACCTGGCAAAGTTTTATTACTTGCGGTAATAGTTGTATTTTCGATTTGGCAGACGCACTTCAAGAATAAACACAGCCTCGAATGCAACCACTACAAGTGCAACCTCTGTTTGGATCAGACGTTCCACGATCGTTTGACCGCTGAAATTCACGTCAATTTGAAGCATAGCGTCCAATTACCTAGCATCTTTAGGAATCGCCAGCAACAGTCCATGATCTCCTCGGCTTTCCAGGCTTTCGGGGAGTCGGAAGTTAGACATAAGGGCATTTACGGTTCTTTTCAGTGCCCCTTCTGCCAGAAGACGTTCAGGGACGAATACCTCCAGTATTTGCACATACTCAAAGAGCACAACGACACGAGAGAGGTAAAGTTCTGTTGAGGCAAAGGGTAACCAAGTGGTCGGTCGATAGGATGCGCACGCATACTTCCTAACGTGGCGCATGCGTATACAAAAACGGTATCAGCATAAAAAAACGCTTGGTTATGCTTTGGTTGAACTTTCAATGAAGCAGTGAGTAGAGAATGAGTTATACCAAAGACTAGAAAAATACAATAGTCTGGTTATACGGATGTAGCCCAACTCTGTTGATATTGTTGTAGGTTGAGAGTTGTTCGTCCCAGAACAAGGCGAGCCTCAGCCACAGCGCCACAAGTTTTCCGTATTTGAAGCTCAAGAACATCAGTTTGAGTCCTCAAGAGAAGGCTGCTTCAGCTTCGACTTCCTCCAATCCGAATATGAACCAGTCTGTGCCAGGCAACGCAACGCCAAGTCAAGTGTTCTCTTGTGACTTGTGCACTAGGACGGATATGCAAAGCGAGGCGGAGTTGTCCGCGCACAAGAAATTGCACCACGCTTCTTCGGTGAAGAAGGTTGGGGTTAGCGTGAACGTTAGTTTGAGTTTGCAGTGCGCTTACTGCAGCGAGCACTGCAAGTCGCGCACCGACTTGGAGAACCACATGAAGAGCCACCAAGTGAGTTGCGGGAAAGGGAAGCACAAGTGTAACATTTGCGATGAGGTGTACTCTTCTGCGATTATTCTGGCGGATCACAAGTTGAGCCACTGCAAGATCGTTTCGGGGAACAATTGCACTCAATGTAAAGCTGTGCTTTCGGACGAGCAGTCTTACTATTCGCACCAAATCGAGCACAGCAACGCTAATATTGGGGGTGCGCTTAGTGGAGGGTGTAAGTCGGTATCGCAGATTCCTCTACCGACCAATTGCGTGATTTGCTGCCAAACATTGCAAACGGATGTTGAGTTGAAGTTGCACGCGAAGTTCCACTTGAGACACCTACTGCAGAAGGAGTTCCTCTGTTGTATGTGCAATAAACTGTGCGACAGCTCCAGTTATGGGTTCGAGAGGGTCGCAGGGAACGTTCAGGACGTTCCTGTTTCCTTCTGCAAAGATTGCGCCTCAACAGCCAACACGAACGGGAGTTCTCTTCTTTTGGATCAAACGCACTTCGAGAACCTGCGGTCTAAAGTAAAAGGCGACTGCTCGCAGTGCGAAGAGGAAGAAGACAAGCAACCCGACAACGTCCATTCGAACGACTCCGTTTGCCACTTGTGCAAGAACAAATTGGGTTCCCCAACTAAACTCCAAGTACACCTGATCGAACACAACTTCATAGGAATCGGGCAGTTTACTTGCTACGTTTGCTCTTCAGTTTTCACCACAGCCGTGGGCTTGCAGAGCCACGTGGTGGAGCACGGACCGAACCATAGACTCTACGAGTGCTCCGACTGCCAAATGAAGTTCTTCTTCTGCGCGGAACTGGAGAACCACAAGTTCGCCCACCTGCTGAGGAACCAGCATCCCTTCAACAAGGCGAACGGGCGCGGAGGCGCCCAGACTACGCAGAAGTCCCTCAAGAAGTGCGAGTACTGCTACACCCCAACGCAAGACAGCCTGTACAAAGAACACGTGGACATCTGTTCGAAGGCGAAAGTGAAAATCGAAGCGCCGGCTACCCCCGAACCGGAGCCCGATTGCGCGGAAGTCGACTCGAACATCGTAGTCAAAGAGGAAGTTAACTGAACCGGGGCGGAGTGACATTATTCTTTTACAATAAACTTTTTATACGTACATTCCTTTCGACTAGTGTCGACCATCGCAAAATGGCGCTGCAAGCGCGACGTCACAGGACGAAGGCTTTAAATTTATCTGAGCGAATCCACCCATAAAATCATTCTTTATGGCTCTTACTGAACTTTACATACATCGAGCGCTGGGACAAGACGACGGTGGTATTCTCTTACATTAGAATTCCCATTTCGCCAAGTGGGGGAACAGTACTCGATAGTGTTCATTAGCCAAACTCAAGTTCTCCACTTTACGATAGAGGGCGTAGTCAGATGCGACTTTAGAATTCTAATGGAATAGAATTCTCCACAAGAGTCTTGTGACGTCGCGCAGCGCGACGGCTTGTAGTTGTACATTTTTAGGAAAAAATGTGATATTATTGTACTTTGTTATGGAAGAGTTGAACGAATCGACGAACTGCGATTCGCACACCACTTAACAATTTGCGGTGGTAAATCGAGGAGCCCCCGGCCAGGAAATTAAACCCAACAAATTTAATACGAGCAGGTTTTCAAAACCTATGCCGTTTTTCAAAATTCCAACTCGTCGGCGGGGCTCCCCCGAAATGGCACCGCGAAGGCTTAAACGCACCGAGTGTACCTTTCCCGAGGGTCCATTTTTCTGTTGAATCTTTAAGACTGGCGGAGTGAGGTTTCGGATGTTCTGTTGTTTTGACCGTCCAATGAATGCTTCCATGTTCGAATCGATTGGTTTTTACTATTTTACTTTACAATATAAGGGTGAAATTTTTTCTCGCAAAATTAACATAACAACATTCTTTTCATCATTAAAATAGTTCTTCCTTCCTGATATGTCAATACTGTTAAAATAAAATATTTTAAACTAGTCGCTTCATTGCGAATACAGCCATGACGATTATGTGGGTATTAAAGCATCGAAACTCTCACTTTATGTTATCTAAAATAAAACCCGATCCTTCCGAACGCCTCTATTGACTATCCGTCGCACCCAACAGTGTAGCCTTGGACACCTTCTTCGACCTGACCTTAGGTATGGGTTGTGCGTCCACCAGATTCCCATCATCCCCTGGTAAAATTGGGTATTCGTGCAAATTCATTCTATTCATTTCTGACGTGTTTATTGTTATTTCGCTTATTCTTGAAGTTCCGTTTGTTTGCGCTACCGCGCCCATTTTTGATGTTTCGTCCACTTTTGATTTTTCGTCCATTTTTGATTCTACGTCCACTTTCGATTTTACGTCCATTTTTGACATTTCATCTGTTTCCGATGTCTCACCCGTTTTTGATACGTCGCCTATTTCTGTTTTTGGTTTAATTTCCGATTTTTTTCGCTCCTCACCCAAAACGCGTAATGCTCTTGGTTCAACAATTTCTACTTCCCTCACGTCAATTGGGCCAAACTCGTCTTTCTCGAAGCTCGTTTTTGAAACGACTCGCGACTCGTGCCTGCGCTCAATCGCGTACATTTCCCTTCTTATTTCCTTCAGGCGTTTTTCCTTCGAATCGATTCCGTTCACCTCAAATCGTCCCACCACATGACTTACGAATCCTTGAGGAGCTCCTTTTTCGCAATCATCTGTTTCTCGATTTTTGAAATTCGAGGACTCCTCCACTGAAGACTCGACTGATTTAACTTCCGTTTGTGAGGACATGTAGTGTTGGTGAGTTACTACAGTTTCTGCTTCTTTGTTCCCTCTGATATGAAAATCGGCTACATCTTTCACTGCGTTGGTATTCTCAATTATTTCTTTTTCACCCTCCGTGTTGCTTTTTTGATTTATTTCACTTTGAACTACGTCATCTTTTTTGACTTGTCCATACTCTTTCACGTCAATTTTTGTTATTTCAACTTCGTCGTCTTCTTTTTCCACTGTTTCATCTTCAGTTACAATCATTTCTTCTTTCACGTCGATTCCATATTTCACGACGTTTTCTTTCTTCACGTCACCTTTCACAAACAATACGCTTTTCTCATGTTCTTTCGAACGTTTTTCTTCTTCCACAATTTTTCCATTTTCTTCCACATCTTTTTCAGGTATTATCGTGTCTTTCCCATTTTCTTCCCCATCCTCATATTTTCCAGATTTTTTCACGTCTTCTTCAGGTTCTTCCGAATTTTTTACACAATCTTTTACGTATTTTTCACAACCTTTTTCATCGCTCCTAGCGACTTTCTCATCGTTTTGAGTTTCTCTAAGATCGTTTTCCGTTTCTCTTACACAATTTTGGGTTTCTCTTACATCATTTTGAGTTTCTCTGACATCGTTTTGAGTTTCTCTGACATCGTTTTGAGTTTCTCTGACATCGTTTTGAGTTTCTCTGACATCGTTTTGAATTTCTCTTACATTGTTTTTAGTTTCTCTCACATCGTTTTCAGTTTCTCTTATATCGTTTTCAGTTTCTTTTACATCGTTTCCAGCTTTTCTCACACCGTTTTCAGTTTCTCTCACATCTTTTTCACGATCTGTCACGACTACTTGAGGTTCGCCCAAATCTTTCCCGACTTTAGACCCTTTTACACCAACGATGTCAGTATTCTCTACAATAACGTTATTGTTGGTGTCGTCCGTCAATTTCTCGATGTCTTTGGTAAACTGTTGGAAGGATTCGTTCAAGTTGTCAGGAGCCTCGTCGCCATGCACATCGATCTCCCCGTTATATTCTGATTCTGAATAATTCGAGTAGCCTGAATAATCAGTGTCCCCTGAAGCTATACTCCAATCTGAAGTATACTTTTCGTCCAAACGAGAAGGCACACTCAGATTATGCTGTCGGAAGAATAAGTTACTCGCGTCTGTTTCTATTTCGAAGTTTGAATTTCAACATTTGCGTCGCTGACATATGTACGTGATTCACGTCAGTGCATTTACATAACTGATATCAATTAATTTAAATAACTGATATTAATTCATTTACATAACTGATATCAATTCATTTAAATAACTGATATCAATTCATTTGCATAACTGATATCAATTCATTTACATAACTGATATCCATTCATTTACACGACTAGCATTGTCAATGCATTGGCACAACATCCTATGGAATCTCACCTCATTTGGAGGTAGAGGAGCTCTCTTCTTCTTCCTCCTAAGGCTCTTTTTCTCATCACCATTATAAGACCTCGAATGCCTAGGTTTAGGATGAAGCGAGCGGTCCTCTTCTTCAACAAAAGGATTCCTACTTTCCTCTAATTTATGCAAACGATCCGTCAGTTCTAATCTTTCACTGAACCTGGATCTTGGTAAGGCTACTGCAGAGTCATGCTGTCGCAATTCTACTGCAGTTACTGGAAGCGTTTTGCGATGAAGGACACTTGGTTGATCTAAAATTAGGGAATTTTCATGATGTTAAAAAAGTGAGATTTCTCAAGAAAATATGGAAATACGTCCATATCTTCCATTTTCATACTCATACAACCATCATCCTAAATGGGTATGCAGGGAAAATTGAAACAATCAACACGTGGAATAGAACTTCCTTTTAAAGAGTTTTGAGCGCTTTCAAAAGTTTTGAGCGTTTTCAAGAATTTGAGCGTTTTCAAGAATATTGAGCGTTTTCAAGAGTATTGAGCGTTTCCAAGAGTTTTTAGCGTTTTCAAGAGTTTCTAGCGTTTCTAAGAGTTTTGAGCGTTTTCAAGAGTTTAAATAAGAGCGTTCCATATTTCCAGCGAAGTCAATTATCTTACAAGAAATACCTGAAGTTTATTTGAGTTAATAAGATAAGATATAGCAAGATAAACTGATATCGAACTCGTCTCACACATTACAGTTAGTTCAAGACTATACTACGAATTTCAATATATTACCATGGATGGGCTGCCTGGACTTTGAATCCCTTAAAGCTGAATCATTTTTTTTCCTCCTGAACGAGTTCAGTCTGAAATCATTGATTACAATCCGGAATTAATAATGTATGTTCAATAAGCGCATTATACGTTTTTAAAACTCGTTTGAGTTTCAAAACAGTAATTATCATGCTCTTCGAAACATAATTTGAATGAAAAACAAAAAACTTCGTTTTGAAGAGTATACAAATAGAAAGTAACGCGGCAAATTTCCTTGCAATATAAAAACTACTTTGAAGTGCCGAAAGTAAAATTAAAATACTCACAACGTCGATTTAAGTCCGTTAAAAGAAGTCCTAATTCTGCTCTTATGAAACGGATTCAAATGTTCCGGGTAATCGCTGTTATTTTGACGACTCATCTCTACAATTAGCAACAAAAGCTACCGTCCGAAACCAATAGAAGTGGATGAAAGGCGTGAGACATCACAATTAGTCGTAAGGTTACCGCACTCCGCCACTCCAAATTCAATCAATTGGCGACAATCGAATATCGAACATAGCGGAAAATTTAGGCGGACGTCGAGTTTTCTTTTCACTCACCGATTGCAATGGAAACGAGGATTGCGAACGGGAACAACACAAACGCACTTCACGCGTCCCATTAATTTCACTTAATCATTTAACAATCGTTCTTGTCATTCGTTTAGAATTAGAATTAGATAAGAATGCGATCTGCACCGATTATTTGTTGTGTGACGTTTGTGTTTCGTCTGATTTCCCCCCCTCCCCTTGATCACTGCATTTTAATCAGCCGAATTGGGTGGGAGGGAATGAGTCAGAGCTATAAACGTAACATTGGCGATCCTTGTCTATGTCTATGAGCATGGATGTAATTTCAGACTCTGCGTGGTAATATTACCACAGAGTCCTCTATGATATTACATACTACATTTTACTGTGATATTACTACAGTTTACTGCGATATTACTACAGTTTACTGTGATATTACTACAGTTAACTGTGATATTACTAGTTCCATGCCTGAATTGGAATTAAACAAATCCACAGCAGAATCTGCCATGAACAAATCCAAATTAAAACATTAACGTTTTACTTCAACAATGGTAAACATATGACTTGAGCAATAGGAAAAAAATGTCGTAAATCCTATGATTTTCCAATTAGAAGTTCAAAAATTCAGTTGGAATCGTGAACCACCCACCTATGAATCATCCTAATGTCCATGGTATTTGTATACATTTTTTCGCCAACAACTAATCTGTGTAATGTGCTGAGGTTATGTGCACTCCCTACAATGTAGGGAACGTTGATAGGACTAATAGGGAATTTGGGTTTTTGTCCGAAAGACAAAAACATTCTTCCCATTAATAAAATAGTGTGCATTAGTGCAGACCAAAACAATCGAATTATGATTCATTCAAATTAATCATAAGTTGTGACAATGGTGAGTTCCGCGAGTTCAGCATTAGTTCAGTTGAGCAAGTGAATCCAAACGCCCAATATCGAAAATGAGATGCATTTCTATTATTCTCGCTATTTCAACGATAATCGTTGCGGGCGAGCAAAAGGGAAAGTTCTTGGGGTGCTATCAGAACCTTGAGGGCTTAAAAGATTCCGATCCCAATGGAAAAATATCGCCAGGAAGTTGTGCTGATGTATGCTCGGAAAAGTTTTATCGGTAATGATTTCTTTTTCCATAATCAATAATAATCAATCTATAAATACTATTTTTGTAATGATTCCTACTTGTGATATATCTTAAAGTTCCTCTTAATTATAACTCTAAAACGAAGTTTTATTATTAATTTCATTTGTAGATACGCCCTTATTCGCCACAATTCACTATGCCTATGTGTGAATTACATTGGAAACCAATACGAGTCGACTCTATGCTATATATCATGCAATAATTGCTCTTTTCTATCAGATGTTTATTACGCTAGTGATGTAGGTGAGTTGCACTTTCCAAATTTTTATTACCTTAAAATAACATTGGGATAGTATCGTGTTCGGTAGGATTATACTAACGCTTTTAGTAGAAATGCAATCAGACTATAACCATCCATTCAGTAGAAAAATGGGAAAACTTTTTCCATGCCAGAAATATGCTAAGTAGGAATATGTTTATTTTTTAACGTTTCTGCAGTTGTTGGGCCTGTTCAAAACGTTTCAATCAAAGACGTCACCGAATCGACACTCCACATAAAATGGGCGGAGCCAGAAACATTTACTACAATAGACATGTACCGAATTAAGGCAACGGTTTTGCAAACGTACTCCACCTACAAACTGACTAATTTAGAGTGGACCTTCTCAAACAACACTTTCCGGGCTGAATTGCTCAATTTGCATCCTGGTACTCGGTATAACATATCTCTTGAAGCGGTTCCCTTAGAAGGAAATGGCGCTGTTGTTAATAGAGTGGTTGTCACCAGAATTGGAGGTTTGTGCTAGAATCTCCTGAAATTGCGCCAAATTACAACTGAATTCTTAATTATATTTTAGAACCTGATATTCAGCCACCACCACCAACCATCGTAGGCCGAGAAGACAACAAAATGACCATCAACATAACTGGAGTTTCCAATAATAACGGACCTGTTGATTCCTATATAGTCGGAGTGATGAAAGCTGATTCCCTGCAAACTTTGGATACCGCTTCACTAAAATCCTACAACGATTCAGTGTTGGAGGGCGCTGATTATTATATAACGGCTGAAATCGAACCATTAGTAAGGAAATTTTAATTCGGGCGTATTCCAGATTAAGTATTGTTTCCTTTTATTCACAGGAAATTCAAAAACCTTTTGTGATAGGCGACGGCCGCAGATACGGAAATTTCCTCAACGTACCGTTAGATGACGATTCCCAATATAAAGTTTTAGTAGGTTTGAAAAGTAGGACCGAAGACACCATCAAGGTTATTTACAGCAATTTCTCTGAAAAGTGGACCGATCCAGACGTAATAATATTAGCTAACGATAATGGAAACGATTCGAGTAGGGTCATAGAAGTTGGATTAACAGTGGGAATTGTGATTCTAAGCCTGCTAATCCTCGCAGGGCTCATATTTTTCTTCTTCTTGCGGAATAGAGTGAACAATCGCCATCGCCAAAGGCTCAACGACAACCAGGAGTTGGCCTATCAAGGCTCTTCGGTTAATACAACTGTGAGTTCTTTAAACACTTAACGCTTGGTATTTGTAGTGTTGCGTTTTTTCCGCTATATCGTTGTTTTTGGAAGAAAAAATACTAAAAAGTATTTCCTTTCAACTAACTGTATACAACATATGTATGTATGTGTTTATCCTGAAAAGGGGCACTCGTTCGGTTATTGATAGGTTGATTGTCACTTGTGGAATTATTTGAGGGCTTTGCAAGAGAAGATTCTAACATCTACAGAGAAGACAAAGACAAAATTAACCAAATTTATAATAAGCTTATATCTGTACGCTTTGACTTAATACAACTTGTTACCTATAATTTTCTAATAGCTGTCCATACCTAGAATATTCCTTACTTTCATTCACCCTGTGTGATTTCTTTATCAAAAAGGTAACTTTTTTGTCAACGAAGTAACAATACAATTATCTGGTGTAGGAACAATTTAACAGCGCCTTCATTTCGGAAGACGAGCTTCAAGGTTCGAACCACTACGAGACTTTGAACGAACAAGTTTGGATCATCCCAAGAAACCTAATGAACATCCAGCACACGAAAGTCCTCGGTCGCGGAACATTCGGTATGGTGCATGAAGGCACCGTCAATCAAAGCGAAAGCAGTGGGCTTATGCCTGTCGCGGTTTATAGCATAGCGGATGGGAAAATGGCTCAGTCTGAGAAGAAGTTGATGCTAAAAGAGCTGGATTTGTTGGTTCGTGCGGATAAGAATCCGAATGTGATCCAATTGATCGGGACTTGCGAGAGCGTGGACACAGTTTGCGTTGTCTTAGAACTGCCTAATGCGAATCTCAAACAAATGTTGTTGGGGAGCAGAAGTGACGAATCGAAAGGAGCCAGGTCTTTCTGTAAGTTCAGTGAAATGGAATTGTTGGATGTTGCAGGGAAAATTGCCGCAGGAATGGCTCATTTGGAAGTTAAGAAGGTTGGTACTGTAGTAGATTTAGTATTCGCTGAACTGGTTTTTCTTTTCTTATTCACGCTTTTGTTCTAACGTGGGATTAAAAAGTTTATCATGTTATATCCCAAGTGAACAACTGCATTACGTAAAAAATCCTAGTTACTTTAAAATCAGCTATAAAAGCTAGAATGAGATTATTAACGATATTTGTAGGCCAATTCATTTTTTGATGCAGATACCTCACAAACAACTTTGTTCTCATAACATCGCTATGTTTGACGGATTCGTCCCGAAAATTAGCGGATTTGGTTTGGCGCAGTATTACGAAAACAGCAAAGGTCCCATTTACACGCGATGGACAGCTAGGGAAGTTTTACATGGAAGATACCACTTGGCTAAGAGCGACGTCTGGTCTTTTGCTTGCGTTTTATGGGAAATTTGTTCTTTGGGTGAGTTGTACGGCGTTTATTGTGTTTGAAAGAAAAAGGAAGGCGAAATTAACTGAAAAACATACAGCATGACGAATACAATATACTCTTTTTAAAACTTCGTTTTGAAGAGTATAATAAACTGAATGTGAATGTTTTTATATGAAAGGGAAATAATGTAATGGTTTGTTAAAATTCAGGTGGCACACCATACGGCAGCATCCCAAACAGCGTTTTGCCCGAGCGAATAATAAAGAGAGGATTGCACCTGCAACAATTGCCCTACATCGAGGATAATCTCTATCAGTTGATGTTGAACTGCTGGCAGATAGATTTTGATGAAAGACCCAATTTTGAGCAGCTCCTTCAGCAACTTATGGATATAAAAGAGGATAAGTTCACTCCGGCTATAAGATTCAACGCTAACTCTAACCTCCAGTATGAAGAGTACCATCCGCATTTGGAACTGGATTCTTCTTGAAAAACTCGCACACTATTCTTAGTTACCAATTTACTCTGAATGCAGAACATGACTTAGTGCCTTAGGTTTTTAAAGTAATAAGTATTCCAATTTATGAATCTCACTCCGTCCTTATGGTCTTTATTACGACAACGAACAGCCTTTTTTGAGGACAGTTCAGGATACGTTTAGAACCAATGCGATTAGTACGCATGCGCAGTGGTGAATTGAAAGGCTCGAATTAACTACTCTGCGCATGCGCATTAATTCTGAACTGACCTAGCAACGCTAATATTTGTATATATGTACAGGACATTCCAATTTTCACCTGACTTTTGTTATGGTCATGTATTTTTATAGGATTGAATATACACATTTTATGAAAATGTTTTATTTAGAAACAACAAATCACAAGCGCGCACTACTTTAAAAATGTAATCGTAAAATTCGTAAATTGGATACATAAAATTTTTAGTTTTGCAGGAGTCGTTTGACCGCATCTTTTTGGTTTGCATTCCACAAAACTTCGGCTAGTTTTCCTATCTTCGCTTCATCCGGTTTGTTTTGGATCCAGTCTAGCAAAAGTTGGTATACCACCTGTAAAATATACACGCTGTCTTGTACACGATGGATAAATACTATGAGAGTCAATGGAGCCTTACTTAAGGGTACTTAAATACTTAAGTAAATAAGAGTCCATAGAGCCTTAAGTACTTATGGGTAAAGTATAATGACGGGCGTATGTCAAATAAGACAAACGTGGATAGATGTAACAAAAACCAACTTCTTTAATCCCCTTCATCATGTGGTCTTCAAAAAATTGCTCGATTTCGGCGTCAGTATACTCTAAGCTCCTGGCGATGTTCCTCCAGCCGCTACCAACTTGCCCGCATACATTTAGTAAAATTTCAGACGTAACTGGCTCTTTATTCCTCATTATCGCTTCGATTTCTGGCGTAACGCAGTCTTCGCCTTCTTTCTCCTCGTAATTCGCAGAGTTGCCTTTCCTCTTATCTATGGTAATCGTGTAATTCGAGCCTATGTGTATTCCGTTGGAATTGCTTATGTTTATAACGCAACCTATGCTATTTTTCTGCGATTTCTTCGTTTGGGGGATTTGAGCATTTTTAGGTACTTTCCCGGGCGTCTGCGGTAATTCGCCGATGTTTTCCGTCGACTCGTTTGTTGGAGTCTTCGTTTCCGGATAATCGGGACAAGCGTCTGTTGTTAGGTTCGCATCGTCACTAGTAAGCGACATGACTAGAAACAATTCGTCCTAATTAAATTTCCACGGGTTGTTTATACCGCCTAATTACCTTTTTCAAACTCCTATCCTTATAATTGGAATTCTTCGGAATCCAGTATTGTTTTGTTTGCTTTGTGCGGGCGAAAACACTTGTTTTTGTAAACAACCACTTGTTGCGCAAGTCACACCATTGTTGCTAAATTTACACTTGCCCGTCGCCTTCCGTTTTGCACATGGAGGAGAGAGTTGGTTGGCGTTATCGTGACTCGAATACGCGAGCGTTGGAAATCCGATGACGTGTTAAGTAATTATTCGACCGGCTATTTCGAACGGTTGATTCGCGGAATTTGAGTTTTGTTGCAATAACAAACTTGACTTTTATTACAAATAATGAATGTTGGTTTGGAGTTGTAATATTATGTGGGGTTACCCTGGCGAGATAAGGGCCATAGGTTTTGCATGTTAGTACGCATTATCGAAATAGACCTTGAAACGTTCGTGCGTTCATCTTGTAAACTGTAGTTTTGTTTGTGGAGTCAGAATCCGAACGCTTGCGCAGTTAATTGAAGCAAACCTCAAATTTACTATTGCGCATGCGTTCTAGTTCAGAACCAGTTCGGAATCGGAACGCATGCCCAGCAGATAATTTCAGTGCTAAATTGACCCTTGTCCACGCTCAATTTAACTAATGCGCATTTGTTTTAGTTCTAAACTGGCTTCACGAACAAAGCTAATCTAAAGGAAGCGCAACTCTGACGTTATAGTTATAGCTGGAAATGACATCACTATGTTGAAAAAAAGTTACTTTAGTTAGATTAGGATTTGGAGAGAACTGCTTTGGAAAATGAATTGAGGAATTAGGTGGAAGACGTGCGAAACAAGATGAACGTTCGATTAAAATATATTATGCCAATAAGATAAAATGATTAGGACGTTTTTTAAAAAATATGATCCACTCCGCGTGGTGCGCTTGATATTCGTGTCTAAAGCGAAGTTACACTATTTTGATTTAAATGGAGTCACGGATTTCCTAGGTATCGCTTGTCTCTGCCTAGAAAGAAATTGCCCTTGCCCTGACGTCAAGTACGCCAACCGCTCATCCACCGTCTCCCTTTGCAAACTGAGGGTCAGTCGGTAGTAAGCGCTGGCCATCAACTCTTCTTCTCTCTCCTTCAACTGCGAATTCGGCCTGATCGACGTCTCTATGCTGCCGTTGCTCTTGTGCTCCAAGCTCATCGCCATCTCCTTAGCTTTCTCCATGCTCTTGTTGTATTTCGTCTGCAACACTTGCAGTTGCGTATCCTTAGCCGTAAGAGCCTCACTCAAACTAGCGATTTTCCTATGGAACTCCTTAACTGATTCTTCAGACTGCTCCGATTCCGATTCATTCGCTGTTTTGTGATTCTGATCGCCCAATTGGGCTTCCAACTCAATGATTCTCTTATTTGCCGCTCGATTTTGTTCAGTGACTTTCTCAAGCTTATTAAGAGCGTCATCTAATTGTATCAACTTGGAGTCTGCTTCTTGGTTGTTGTTTCTCAAAGTTTCGTTTTCCTTCTCCAAAAACCTCAGTCTCCCTTTCATTTCAGCTGGAGTTAGTTCTTGCGCCATCGCCGCACCGCCGGCCCTCTGGCCCAACTTCAACTCTTCAATTTCGTCTCGTAACGCATCACGCTCCTCCAATAACCGCCGCTTCTCGCTTTGTATAGCTTCCAATTTAGAGTCGGAAGCTTGGTTCAAGAAAATCGCTTTATCCGCTCTTTGCGTTTCTTCGTCTAAGCGCTGCTGTAAGTCGACAGTTTGCGACTTGTACATCTCACACTGGTTCTTCAACACTGTTATTTTCTTCAATTCCTCCTCCAACTTCAGTATTTGCTGCAAATACTCCATATTCTTGTCTTCGGTCACTTTCAATTGTTTCTTCACGTCCCCGTAATCCTCCAATTTTTTTTTGTACGAAGCGACTGCGGTTTCTAAAACCTGAACTTTCTCCGCCGACTCATAGAGGGCGTCGACTTCATCTTTGAGGCGAGCGGTCGTTTCAGCGGCCGCTTGCAATTCCCCTATTTTCTCCTGCAAACCCAATATGTGTTTCTCCTGCTCCAAGATTTTCTCCCGGTAATCATCACGGACAGTTTCAACTTTGAAAAGTTCCTCCTTCAATAAGTCTATTTGTCTGCGATTATCGGGACTCCGGCTCGCGCTGAGCGTTTCGTTCTCGCGCAACTGCGACGACAGCGACTGGTTCTCGTTCAGAAGGGTTTGCCTCTCCTCTTGAAGCGACTGCACTTGGATTTCCAAATTGTGGCATTGCTGCGCTAGAGTTTCCTTCGCGTCATTCGCAGCGTCCAGTTCGTTCATTAATCGGATTAAACGCGAGTCGCTCTCTAAACTTTGGAGGCTGAGCCCCGAGCGGCCGGGACCGGCAGTGACGTCCTCGAGCTGTTGGATGGCTTGCATGATGTTCTGTTGAACGGATTCTTCTAAAGCCATTATCTTCGTGATGTATTCTTGCTTTTTGGAGCAGTGTATTGCACAACCTGTTTTGAACAAAAACTTAATTTTTCAGTATTTATTTTATTTGTTTGTGTTCACAGTGTATTGAGGTATATTTATTATTTTTTATATTATTTTATTTTTATAATAATAATTTTGTACACTATGATTTATTGTTATGAGAAGAAATAAAATTAAAGAAGAAATGATGAACGCAGAAATGGAATAGAGTTTTTACCCAAAATCAGTCTCAATATTTTCCCAATTTCCACAAGGTCGTTTCCTTCTCCCAGCTTGACGACATCCGGCTTCCCAGCATCTAATACTTGTAAACTCAAATAATCCTGGTAGTATTCGACGATACTCTCGTTTATCTTCTTCAAGTTGCTCACCTTCAGTCGCCAATTAGGCGATATGTCGCTCTTAATCTTTGGTTCCAACTTCCCGAAATACTCGGGAGCTATTTGCATGAGCGCTTGTAACATCGCCACCCCATCACTTATTTCCATGAGACTGCGAGTCCTCTCTGGTATGAGACTCTGAAGCCATTTTATAAGACTACGGGACACTTGATCGAACGGATCCATTTCAGCTCAGATTTTCCGAGACGGACACTGAAAAACATACGATAAGGAGTAAGTGTGTCGTGGGAGAGGTTAGGTACTGCGCCTTCCGATCTCGCGGCCGCTTCGTAGGGAAAAATGCGAAAAACATCAACAACGTACCACAGAACAAACCATTTTAACGTTGACTAAAATAAACATTGATATTTTGATAACAGGGTTACGTCACAATCAATGTCACCACACTAATAGGGGCAATTTTGCCTTGTGTCGTCATAATTTATCGCTGGCGCCATCTAGAGCCACGAGAATACACTTCCATACTCTATGGTGGTGCCGAAGCTTTTTCGTGGTGCATATTCATGGCAAAACTTTGATACCACTGCTTTTGTTGCCGTTGACAAAATGATCTTGTAATTTTGTCGTTGCACGGTTGGTACACGCGCTTGTCAGTGGCGTGCGATGCCTTTTTATGGGCAAAATATTTACATTTAGCGAGTTGTACGCCACTGCCAAGCAAGTAATACCAACAGTCACCAATCATCATCATCCATAGAATTGAATAACAAAATAACATTATTCTCTTATTCAAAGCCTGAACACTGCAGCAGCGCTGCACTACATGGTCTATTGCCAAAACATACGCCTAACGGTCGTAACAGGTGCGATTTACTTATTAAACTATTACTCTTAATTTTGGTACCTATGTTATGTTAATCGTTAATCAACACACGATCGCGCATCAATGGAAATTATGTAATTCCTGAGTTTGTGTTTAGATTGAGCCGAATTATTTATTAATACGACGAACTACTAAAACGAATCGCATTATTATACAGCAGTGGTGAGTTCTATCGTCGAAATAAATCGATCCATTTAAAATGATGTGGTCCATTTCAAATAACTAATTCCCACAAATTCATTCACATCGGATTAAAAGTCAAATGGAAATATTCAATAGTTATAAAGCTATTGAAAGAAGCGTACCTAAGAAATCATTACAACTGTGAATTTGAATTGGCATGAGAAAATTTTCGTATTCCTTCCAATACAATCAGAAACTGCGTAAATATGAAACTCTAATAAGAAATTTTGGCTGACACTACCGCCAATTTTATAAGTATTGTGCGGTCTATCACCATTATGCCGTTTTCCATAAAACTACGTTTTATGCTATAACAACAATCATACAAAGGCACGGCAGATTATAATCCACCGTAGTACTAATATAACGAAAAGTGGACACGCGAAATGCCAACCTACGACAAAAAGCCGATTCCTATTATTAGCCGGGGTCACGAGCCTGCAGTTTGTGCGCGCTTTCATACAGTGCTTTACCACTTCAGACAGTGGCTTTACAAACAGCAATTCTTAGGTCCACGGAATCGCGCAATGCCGCCAACATTTTCCCCCTACCGACGAACGCAAAACCCCCCGAAGTCGCTAAAGTGGAGAATTTTGACAGTGTAGATTTTATGCAGTGTGCTTGGTTTTTCTCCAAAGCAGCTTTGACCATTTGCGTACAACGACGTAGGGAATTGCAGCGGACGATTGACCGGTTTTCTCCCTTAGCTTAGTTGAATCTGTGATGTTCTTCTATGTCCAGACCTAGGAGAGGACGGGACACGAGTCCTTTGGATAACAACAAAGTGGGCACAAGTTCGACAAACAAGAGGAAGCGGAGCCTTGAGAAAACCGATGAAAACATGAGTGATAACACTAATGAGAGGACTAGACGTGCGAATTTCTCCGCGGTCTCCTCAAACGGAATCAATCGCAATGTAAACATCATCAATCTCAAACCAACAACCACCAAGAAAATTGTGATAAAGAACCTGAAGAGTAAGTCGCTTCCCTCGTTTGGGTTTCCACGGGCTTTATTCACTAGCGGGGCTTGAGAAAACGGTTTTCCCGCGAGCCTGACGAGGTAGTGGGAAATTTAAGCCATTCCAATGGTTTTACTATGAAACCATTATTTTACCTTTGCATTCCACTAAACTTGGTTTTAGTACATTAATATAATTTCGCCTTCAGTTAATTTTATCGTCTTGAAGAAAGCATGGATTGTTTTTACAGTTTTTCAATACATTTAATTTAACACATATCGAACAAAATGTTTCTCCACAAAATAAAATTTGTGGTTTAGGTTATAAACACTTTAAGGTTAAGGTTTGTTCAATTTATGTTCCAATTTATGAGGATTATAGCAACTAGTCTGTGTACCGAATATTAAGCTATTTTACGTTTAAAAACGACATGACGAAAAGAAAAAAGGATTTCGTAAAATTGAATTTTAAATATTTGTTTATATAAACTTTTTATTGTAGTAAAAATCATCATATTCTTTATTTCAATTATTGTCTTAATTAACCACTTGCCAGTTTCTCCCTTATGAAATATGTTTAAGCCAAAAATGTTAACTTCAAAGAGAAAATTTTAACTCCAGAGAGAAAATGTTTTGTACTTCCAAATAATTTTCCCTACCTAAAATGAACGAACTATCCACACGAATCATTGGACTAGTAGTCATAAAGGTTTGCGCGTTATTTCTAGCCAGATACTGTAACTTTTGGGCTTAATTCAGGTGAACCGAAACTCCCAGACGACTATCGGGAACAAACATGGGAAAAACTGAAAAGCGCCGTCTTGGCCATACAACAGTCGAAGCCGAACAAGTACTCGCTGGAGGAGCTGTACCAGGCGGTTGAGAACATGTGCAACCACAAGATGGCGCATAATTTGTATAATAACTTGCGCAGCTTAACGGAGAGTCAGGTGCGCCACAGCATCGAGCAGTTCCTGCAGGAGTCTATGGATCGCTTCTTGTTCTTGAAGAAGATGAACGACACTTGGAAGGCGCACTGCCACCAGATGATCATGATTCGGAGTATATTCCTCTATTTGGATAGGACTTACGTTTTGCAGAATCCTTCAATTCTCTCGATTTGGGATATGGGGTTGGAACTTTTCCGCCAATATATACTTCAGTATACTTTAGTTCAGACTAGGATTGTTGAGGGACTACTCATGTTGATTGAGAAGGAGCGTCAAGG
The DNA here is from genome assembly GCA_033557855.1 of Hydrochus callosus. NCBI lineage: Eukaryota > Metazoa > Arthropoda > Insecta > Coleoptera > Hydrochidae > Hydrochus > Hydrochus callosus. The sequence continues at coordinate 35,399 of JAUIMY010000097.1, read as the reverse complement.
GGACGCCGTGGACAGGACTTTGCTCAAATCGCTCTTGCGGATGCTCACGGATTTACAGATTTACGAGCACGCTTTCGAGCATAAGTTTTTAGCAGCTACTGAGAGGCTGTACGCCGCTGAAGGACAGCGGTTGATGCAAGAATTGGAGATTAGTACATACTTAGCGCACGTGGATAAAAGGATCAGTGAGGAGTACGAGCGAGTTCTGCACTATTTGGACTCGAGCACCCAATACCAGTTGATCCATAACGTGGAGAAGCAGCTTTTGAGCGAGCATATTACTAACATTTTGCAGAAAGGACTGGACGGGTTGCTCGAAGGAAATAAGTTGCATGATTTGCGGTTGTTGTACACTCTTTTCGGGAGAGTTAAAGTCGGTCACTCGGAGCTGTGCATCTCCTTCAACGCTTACATCAAGAAAAGAGGGCGCACTATCGTCATTGACCCGGAGAAGGATAAAACTATGGTCCAGGAACTTTTGGATTTCAAGGACGCCATGGACAACATCGTGGTGACTTGCTTCAACAAGAACGAAAAATTCAGCAACTCGCTTAAGGAGGCCTTTGAGTACTTCATCAACCAAAGAGCTAATAAACCAGCTGAATTAATTGGTGAGTTGAACAACAATTTTATCCATTCACTACTAATTCTTTGTATGTATGAAAATCAATATGTATACCAATGAGTGCATAAACGCACAACCAACCAGTAAGGGCATAAACGCATAGACAGCTTGTAAGCTATTACCATGGCCATGATCTGCTCTGAGGGAGAAACTTTTTGCACGATACCTCATCACACGCTGGCTAGTTTAAATCACAGAGGAACGTTTAAATGTAAATTAATAAGGCTCTTCTTCCAGCAAAATTTGTAGACTCGAAATTACGCGCGGGCAACAAAGAAGCCACGGAAGAAGAACTAGAGCGGCTCCTCGACAAGATAATGGTTCTCTTCCGCTTCATCCACGGAAAGGACGTCTTCGAAGCTTTCTACAAGAAGGATTTAGCTAAACGCTTACTCGTAGGTAAATCGGCTAGTGTAGACGCGGAGAAAAGCATGTTGAGCAAACTTAAGCAAGAGTGCGGCGGCGGCTTCACCTCCAAATTGGAAGGAATGTTCAAGGACATGGAACTCAGCAAAGACATCAACATCGCCTTCAAACAGTTCATTATGGGTAATAGTAATCGCGACTTGGTCCCGCTTGACATGACCGTCAACATACTCACCATGGGTTACTGGCCTACCTACACTCCAATGGACGTCACGATCCCAGAGGAGATGGTTAAAATCCAAAACGTCTTCAACAAGTTCTATTTGAGCAAGCACAGCGGTAGGAAGCTCCAGTGGCAACCGACACTAGGCCACTGCGTTTTGAGGGCTCGATTCACGTCTGGACTGAAGGAACTAGTCGTTTCCTTATTTCAGTCGCTCGTCTTGTTGCTCTTCAATTCAGCCGACGAACTCACCTTCGAGTACATAAAAGCAGCGACTAACATAGAAGATGGAGAATTGCGTAGAACCCTACAGTCCCTAGCTTGTGGAAAAGCGCGAGTCCTAAATAAGTTCCCGAAAGGCAGAGACGTGGAAGACATAGATAAATTCGAGTTCAACAACAACTTCATGAACAAGTTGTATAGGATTAAAATTAACCAAATACAAATGAAGGAGACGGTAAGTCATTCTCATCAACCATAATCACCGAATAGTATTACAAATCCTCAAATTCACTTTATTCACTGTACAAAAATAAGAAATACAAAATATTATATTCCTGTTTTAAATCTGAACACCAACGATTTTTCCAGACTGAAGAACAAAAAGCAACCGAAGAGCGAGTCTACCAAGATCGCCAGTACCAAATCGACGCAGCTATAGTTCGCATCATGAAAATGAGAAAAACCCTCAGCCATAATTTACTTATCAGTGAATTGTATCTGCAGTTGAAGTTCCCTGTCAAGGTAATTCTAACCCCAAATTGCAGCGCTTTTCCATCCCACTTAGAAAATGCTCCTCTAACCACCTTTTTTCCCACAGCCCGCTGATCTGAAGAAGCGAATCGAATCTTTGATCGACCGAGATTACATGGAGAGGGACAAAGACAACCCCAACCAGTACAACTACGTCGCCTAAAATAACAGGATTTACAGCTCGTATTCAACTTTCAGTTTTGCTGCACATGATTACTATTATTTTAGTTGAATTTCATAGTAAACTGTTGCTTCATTAATAATTCCCGAATCGTTCTCCAGGTTTTGTTTTCCATTTCGAAAGGAAACGAAAAAAAATCTCTCGTGCTGGTGTTCATGTGATGCGTCCCTCAAGTAAAAGTACTTGTTCGAATATACCTATTTAAAGAAAAATCGCGACTCTAGGGCCCATAAAACTAACATCGCAAATCCCAATCAACACTTCAAGTGACCACAACTCAACATACAAAGCGAATCAATCTTCCCAACCAAATCGGAGTTCTAAATCAATTTCAGCCTAGTCTTTGAAAACAATATGAATAAAATTCATGACATCCGCGGAAATATTCTTGTAAAATTGCTGTGTACATAATAGTTTAGTAGGTTCCTTGGCACTTCATTTCTCCAGGTTTGTTTCAAGTGTGCATAAGTATCAACATTTTCTCCGGTTATGTATTCCAGCATAATCCCTTGATGAGCATTGCCGTTTGTTCTATTATTGAGGTACCGCGAGGTTTGTGCAGTTTGCAGCATGGCCCGCATCCAACAACCAGAACTTATCCAACAATCAAAATCCGCATGACGAACTGATCCCTGCATGTCATGCGGATGCCGCATGTAAGATAAAATGAGGAGAATGCGTTTAGTGAGCGAAACCGCTCACCACTAGGAAATACTCGTCCTATGTTCCGGAATTTTTCGAACTTACGGTGAATAATTCAACTGAGCCATGAATCGGCCGCAAACTGCAAAAATGTGCTGTAGGTGCCTATATTACGATGTTCATACATGTGTAAAGTACATAAATATGATTTATATGTAAATGTAAATAGATATTTATCTTTGAAAAAAACAGAATTTTAGATTTAGTTTGCGCTCTTTGAGTTTTTAATCTGTGGAAATAATTTTTTATCAATACATTTCATTTGGATTTTCAATGTCGTTTCATTTCCCTTTTTCATCTAATTTCCCTTCAAATCGGACTTTGAAGAGTATGTATACTTCAGGGTTATTCACCTAAACCGTTTACTGAATAATTTCAGATTTTTCACTGAACGCCAAAACGAGGGACAGGTGGTTAATAAAATCGAAAAAACAACACGCAATAACTTTCAAACGCTGATTATATGGCGCGCTTTTAATGTAAAATCTATACAGAGACCTCTATCGGCCTTGCTATTGGCTGCGTTCCAATATTTAACGATAGGTAAAGTACTTGATTTGAGCCATTGTACAGCATAGATGTAATAGAGCACTATTACATCTATGTTGTACATTGAGGCAAAGGATCTTTTGTCTATACTTTTGTAACACAACAGATCGTGCTAGACAACTTCACGCTATACATCTCAGGAATCTTCAGTGAGTTCACTAGGTATGTTTTATTCTTATTTTTGTTTATTTTATCAGGCACACTAAATTAAATGAACTCAGTGTGAAGGAAATAATGATTCACATTTCCAGTTTCGGTGAATGAATGCATGCAGTTATTACTTGAATAGATAAAACGTTATCATGATATCTAGTGTTTTGCGATGAGGCGGTCACCATATAATCCATTTGTAATTGAATGTACGATCGTTGAAGCAAAATATTGCCGTGTACTCGTTACAATGAGTCAAATTCATTTATTATACATATGGTAACTTGTAAACACCTTGAAAATAATACGAAACGAGTCCTCTACCTACTAACCTCCCACCACATGACTAAGCTAGAATTTAGCCATTTTTGGATATGCGTGTTATTAGATTATGTGATCACTTTTATTATAGGTGTTGTCAAGAAGAGGCTTATTCTTCTTATTAGTCAAACGAAATTTTCTCAAATGATAATCTGGTGTGATGTAGTTAAATATCTACATTGAATGCCTTGTTATTAATTTAATTCCGTTTGTAATTACACATTGTGTTTTTAAGACTAATTGTGGAGGCTGTATTATAACTAAGGGATTATTAATCCGGATAAGTTGAGAAAATGGATAAACAAAAAGGAGAGAAAAATCCGATCAGATCAGTAAAAACTAGGGCGGGACATAGGGAAGCAATGAAGAGAAATGAAGGCAACACATCCACCGTCAACCAGTTTAAGGTTAATTATTTTATTTGCATTTATTTTTTATTATTTCATTGTTATTTTTTTTTGTTTATCGATTTTTTTATTATTTTTTCATTTATGTATTTTTTATTATTTTTATCTTAATTATTTTATTTCCATTGCAATATTGGCCGGCAAAACATGGTACATTAAAATAGAAAGTGGCGAAAAGACGAATTTCTACTGCTAATAAAAACTAAATAGGCGTTTTCATTTGCAGAAAGAAAATAACAAGTTTAAAATTCCCAGGGAACAAGAACTGCTGCTGTTAAGGGATGATTACTCAAACGTACGTTCTATCACAAAAAAAAAACTTTCGAAATAACTAACAGTAACATTTTCCCTAAGGCTACTGATTTCCAATTAGTTGTAAGAGGACAAACGGGAGTTGTTTATGATCCTAAAATGGCTCTGCATAGATGCGAATGGGACCGTCAATATCCTGAATGTCCTGAACGCGTCACTGCAATAATTTCTAGGTACGTTTTAGAATTGTTTCAACTTAGTGCTGCTTTTTAAATAAATAATTAATAATGTTATGTTAATAACATTAATGTTAATAATGAACGGTTTCCAGTATGGAGGAAATTTGCAAAAAATACCCAAATACGAGTTTTAATAAAGTCGACTTCACCATAAACGATAAATCCTATTTTTTAAAGAAACATAAAGAGGAAATTTATGACAATCTCAAACGAATTTCTGGTTGTGATGATTTGGATGTGATGGAGAAGGAGGCGTCCAATTATGACGCGATATATTTTAACAAAGTATGGGAGATTTGGTGGTGTAGACTCCGGAATTAGTTGAAATTGAATTTAAATTTGCAGATGACTTACGAAGCAGCTTTAATATCCGCAAGCGCTTTGAATAAACTTTGCAATGAGGTGGCATCAGGAAAATTACAGAACGGATTCGCGGTTATAAGACCACCGGGTCACCACGGGATGGAGAGTGAATATTGTGGCTACTGTTACTTCAATAACGTAGCCCTTGCGGCTGAAGATTTGATAGCCAAGAAGTTGGCTAGTAAAATTTTAATTGTTGATTTTGATGTGCACCATGGTCAAGCGACTCAGCAAATGTTCTACAATAGAAAAGAGTGTGTGACTGGTGGACGTTAACGGAAACATTTTCTAACGTTGAAATTTGCAGTGTTCTCTACTTTTCGATACACCGCTACGAAAATGGAGCGTTTTGGCCAAATTTGCGCGAAAGCAATTGGGATTACATAGGCGAAGGTGAAGGAAAGGGATTTAACGTTAATGTTCCTTTGAATGATGTGGGGTTTGGAGATGACGAGTATTTTAGTATAGTCACGAACATTCTTCTTCCGATTGCGTTTGAGGTAACCGTTATAGAATTAATAAGGCTCGCTTCGTTGTTGTATTTATATGTGCTATCTCTTTAGTTCAAACCAGATGTGATATTATTTTCTGCTGGATATGATGCGGCCGTTGGATGCCCTGAGGTGATTATAACTTGAATTATTTTATTTGTAGTACAATCCTGATTTATTGATTGTCTCTGCTGGATATGATAGTGCTGTTGGGGATGAGAAGGTTTGCAGGGAATTTCCATTCGTTTAATCAAATTGGTTTAAACAATTCACATTTTTAACTTGTAGGGCCAAATGCTCTGCACTCCCAGTTTCTACGCTCAATTGATTTCATTGCTGTCTTCCCTTGCAAACTCCCGATTGGTTGTTGCTCTGGAAGGAGGATATTTTCTTCCTTCCTTAGCAGAATCGGCAGTGAGAACTTGGTTGGCGCTGCATCATTACGTACCGCCACCTTTAAAACAAATTCAACTACCCAAAGAACCTGTTATTGCTGTGATAAATAATTTAAAAGTGAAACTCCGTCCATTTTGGAAATGCTTCGAGTGCTATTCGGTTTATAACGAAAATGAGGTGGACGTCCACAAAGTTCAGATTTCTTATGAGGGAGAACCCCCAAAACCGCCTCATTTGACTAGAGAGTGTTACCCGGTACCGTCGAAGCAAGAGAGAGAAAAATATACCAGCTACATTGAAGATTATGTGAAAGGTTGTTTCATTGAAAATTCTATGAAAATTTAACGGCTTTTTCTAATTTATTTAAAATGATAATTATTTTTAGTGAATCCCCTAATTGAAAGAAAATCCGTGTGTTACTGTTTCGACGAGGAAATGCTTTTGCATAGATCTGAAGAGTTATCGCACCCAGAAACTCCTAGAAGGTTGGAGAGTTTAATGGCCACATTCTGTGAGTTCAACTTACACCAGAGGTGTCAAAAAATTGATGTGAGTTGATTGTCTGACCCCAACGTTTTCTCATGGCCCCATGGTTTAATATTCCCACCAATCGAGTTGATTTTAATTAAATCTTGCTGAGCAGGCGATGGAAATTTCTGACGAGTTGCTCCAATCCGTCCACAATAAGAAATACGTTAGTGATTTACTCAAAAACAAGTTCAAATTCGATAAAGGCCACAATGATATTTACACTTGCGAAGATTCCCTAATCAGTATTAAGAAGAGTGTTGGAAGTCTCCTGGGTCTCGTCGATCACATTATGAGAAATGACGGAACAAGTGGCATGGCTTTCATTCGTCCACCTGGTCATCATGCTGGACCAAATATAGCTTCAGGATTTTGCTTTATTAATAACGTCGCAGTTGCTTGCAAATACCTTCAAACAACCTACAAGCTAGAGAGGTATTTTGATCGTTCCTTAGTTTACTTCTAATTCAGGACGTACGAAATAGGAATTTCATACTCCATACGTATTCATACTTCATCCACAAAAATTGATTACATTCCTCAGTACAAGTCATCATCATCATTTATTTATCCAACAAGTTACCTGAATTTTAGAATACTCATTTTGGATTGGGATGTCCATCACGGAAATGGAACTCAAAAGATGTTCTATGACGATGGCGGAGTACTATTCATCAGCCTGCATAGGTATGACGAAGGGAAATTCTATCCAGCCAGTGAGGAGGCAAATTATGATAAGATTGGTACAGGCAAGGGGAAATACTACAACGTCAACATTCCATTCAATAAAGTAAGTCTCCATAACAAAGGTTTATATCATTATCTGCTCCTATACGTTTTTGAAGGATAAAATGCAGGATGAGGATTACTTGGCGGCATTTTTCCGCATCGTGCTTCCGATCGCTTACTCTTACCAACCTCAAGTCGTCCTCGTTTCCGCGGGTTTCGATGCAGGTGTTAACGATCGCCTTGGGAAGTATTGCGTCACCCCGGAATGTTTCGGGCACCTTGTGTACTTATTAAAAGGCCTGGCTAAAGGAAAACTGATACTGGCACTCGAAGGAGGATACAATCCAACTACAGTCGCCTATTCAGCTGTAATGTGCGTTAAAGCTCTTTTAGGCGATCCGATGCCACGTTTGCTGTATTCTAATGAAATTCACAAATCAACTAACAAAACGATCGAAAACGTCATTAATACTCATAAGAAAAAGTGGGAGGTCCTTTCCGTCGAAAGAAAACTACCTATGAAGTGCGAGGTGGATGTGGAAGGAACTTTGGATGGCCTCCAGAATCTTTCGGTATGAACATTCCAGGAATTATTTGTTTATATTTACCTTTTATTATTGTTAGCCTAACTTATTGACTACTAATAAATGTTTGTAACTTCAAGTGCCATTAAAAGCAATTCAATTGTTATTATAGTTTTAATGTAATAAAATGTGTTGATAACGTTGTATTTTCTCTCTTTTCTAGAAATATGTATAGAAATTGTTACTATTGGCGAACGGACGGACGCTAGCAAACCATTGAGTTCGGGTTAGCGTTTTGCAACACTACCTGTTTCGCGACATTTCTCACTGCATCAGTGGGTCTTGGACACGCTGTTTATTATTTGGATTTTAAATATATATTTATGAATATTTATTTACAAACGTGAATACTAATAGTTCGACAAGGAAAATCTTTGGTATGTTTTCTTATTTGAGTTTCTCAGAGCCCAGTTTTAATATTTTATATGCTACCATTTTCTTCCATTTTCGGGTTTTACAATATCGTGCGAATTCGAAATCGTTTTATATTTATTGTGCAACATGAAATATGTTGTATGGGATGTAGGGTGTACGGTTCTATTAGAGACGATATGACTGTAGTCCTATAGTCTCTGGTTCTTCACCACCTGGGGCATCCGATATTGTTGAATAATAGCTTTGCTCCAATTGCCCTGAAAACTGTTCACTGTATTTCTCGATCATGCGCAATGTAAATTCATCCCCGCTTAATTTACACTGCGCATGATTGAGTAGTACATTGAACGGTTTTCGCGGCAGTAGGACCGTCTCGGAGTCGCTAAAAAAATTTCGAATATAACCTAGAAATTTTATTGGAAACCTGGAAAATCCATCCGCAGAACGAAGTCGATTTTATTGATCAAAAACGTATGTTACACCAATGAGGTGCACCTGTTTTCAGTGTAAACGACTGTTTTTCAATAACTTTACAGAGTCAGTTCACAACATGCGGAAGAAAACGCATGCGCAGTAGTTAATTTTACTGCGCATGCGTCCTAATTCTCAACTGACTGGTAATATTTTCTTCCACCACACATAAAAATTAGTTAAGTATCTCACAGCATATCGGAGGAGTCTAGGTCATATGGAATACTAAACAGCGGAAAGAGAATGAAGGAAATTAAATTGTATTGGAAAATCTTGCGGTACAACTGTGGACCTCAGCACACTGGAGTTCCACGTCTTGGATTTCACTCGGAAACAAACGCAGAAAACTTACAATTTATTCAATTAATAACGACTCTCAACAATTTATAAAATAAATTAATGTTTCAAATTCTGTAATTGTCACTCTTACCAAATTCAAACATCCATAATGTACGTTCGGTGGATTATGTTTGCAGTAAAATCTGACCTGACTAAATTTTCAATCTTCACTAGTAACAATTAGAGACGACTCCACCCAGCTGATTTGAGGAACGAGTGTTTTCTGGCCGTCGATCTGCTTACAAGTGATCATCAGCTTCGCACCTAAGTCGTAGATCCCAGGTCTGAGCACAGCCACAGAGAGTTGCACTTTTTCTGTGCTTAACGGTGATATGTTTCGGACAGTCCTCCCAATTTTAACCCATCTGAAGTTGTTGGAGGAATGTGGTGTGAAGAGGGCTCTTTGGAATGAAATTTCGCTGGAACTTAGTAAGTCACGTTATAACTTTCATATAAAAAAATCACGTTGGAAAAAATATGATATTCAACTCCTACTACCAGGCATGCGCAGTTCCTAATTTCAATATCAAAATTAACCATATAACTAATATCAAGGACCATCTAATTTCATCATCTTTGCTAATATTTACTAGTGCGCATGCGTTCTGATTCCAAACTGGCTGCTTCGAATAAAACTATCACATGCGCCTAATATTTAAGACTCAATAATTAAGATAAAAAAGTTTTGAAGTGTAGGGTTTAAATAAAGGTTGTAGTTATAGGCTGTCAAATTGCAACAAGGCGGATTTAACTCACCCCTTAATTCAACGGGTACTCACCTATCCACTTTGAGATTTTCCACGGAAACAACGAAAGTCCTCTCGGAAAAACTGTGTATAAGCAAACAAACGTTTATGATGCACAATTTGTTCGTGTTGAAGTTGTGTTTGATCCTGGCAGGGTGGACGACCACGCAGGATATGTGGCAGTCTGAAGTTTTCTTTTCGAAGGAAGTCTTCTCGCCAATGACGTAGAGGTTGCTCTTCTCTTCGAACTCCGACTCGTTCAACTCGTCTAAGCCGCTGATGTTATGCACAGTTTGTCCGAAAACGTCCCGTTTAGCATTATTCTCGACTATGCTCGCCCGCCACTGCACTGCGACAGCGGCCAACCTGCTCGGCTTGTCGCTTTGTTCTTGGTCATCCGAGTTCGGATCATCTTCGTTGCGTTTCATGAAGTCGACGTACGCGGTTTTCGCGTTCGACGACTGATTGTCGAAATTTTGCTCGGAATACTCTTGGTCGTTCTCCGATTTCCGTTTAGCTTTGAGAAGCAAGCAATTCGATTCTTCCGAGTGCAGGTGCAGGTCTTTCGAAACGAATTTCTCGTCGACCAGCCGCCAGTTTTTGCTTAGTACGCCGACGTTGAGCATCCTCAATTCGATTTTCCAAGGATTAAAGGACTTGTTCAGGTTTGTGACGTACATGGCGAAGACTAGTTGTTGGACGCTTTGCACCGTCCGGCTGCTTTGGCAGAGGATGTCCATTTTGAGGGACTCTTCCATTTTGATGTTCCATGTGTGCCGTACCAAATGGTATCTGAAGAAGAATTTGCGTTCAAACGGGAGAAAGTATCTACGTATATTATTAGAAAGATTATTTTTGTATTGTGTAGTTTAGTTCGTAGAGTTCGGAATTAGTGCGCATGCGCCTTAGTAAATTTCAATTTTCAAATTGAATAGTGCGCATGCGCAGGAACGGATTTCACCGCACAACTTTGTTACTGCACATGCGCGGCAACGATTACATTCAATTTTATTACTGCGCATGCGTACAGATTATGAACCGATTCAACGAACCAAGCTGATGTGGGTAAGGAGGTTGGGATGTGATGGGCAGGAGGTTTTACTCGACTCACTTAAGAATACTGTTGGGTTGAACACTTTCGTAGTAAAACAACAGATCAACAACTGTTGAGCTTCCCGAATTGGGGGTTTTGAGCCAAATTAGTTTACTGATGCTCTGCCCTGGTTCTAGTCGGTTCTTGGGTAAATCTATAACACTGACGTGTCTTCTCCTGACTTCCCGGTCTCGCGCGACTGAGGAGATCGATTCGCTGGAATCCGGATTGTCAAGATGGGTTTTCTTTTCTTCGCAAACGTACAGTAAATCGGGTACTGAGGTGGCGACGTGCACTTTGTGCAAAGGAACGTTGCTGACGTTCCTGAGGTCCATTTGTACTTCTTGCACTTGATTACGTACGAAGTCGGTGTGGAATTCGTTGAAGTAAATCTATAATTTTAATGGATTACTTCCAGAACTTGCAGATTTTCTTTTATTCATTCTGTACGCGTCAAAGAACAAACTGACTCACGTGTAACGAAGGTGCTGATTGTACTACGCTTATTTCGAAACGCTTGTCAACTTTCTTCTGGTCGGTTTGAGTGAAGTTCTGTTTTCCTTTGACGAATTGAGTGTCGTTCGGACTGTAAATCAGGTAGCACAGTCCCTTGAGAACAACTCTACCTACGTCGAGAGGAGTTACGGATAAAATGAGTTCTTGCGTCGTGTTTGGATACAAAACTACAGACTTCACTGTGTGGGTTTTCAGGTAACCCAAGTCGTTCCCCATAATTTCATTTGCGGCGAATTTATTATTATTGTCCGTGTACTGCCACAAGAGATAGATTTCTTTCAAAGTTAGAGGAACTTGCAAGGGATTGCGCATTTTCACAGATACGTGGATCGGCTCGCCTACCACGGCGACTGGTTGCGAGTTAAGCGCGTGTTTCTTGGTGAAAAGCGTGTTCAACGGTTTGAAGACCATCGGGAGAGATCCCTGAGCTTCGTTAACGAGCATTTCCTCCAATCTCTCCCACTTGGTAGAGGCCGTCTTATCGTCATCACTGGCTAAAGTGACTCCTTGAGCGGGAACTTTACCAGGGGTGCGGACGGGAGGAGAAGGACCGACGAGGACTTTAATTGCGTCGAGTTCCAAGACGGGTAGCGGCAAGACTTGACTGAGTATGGAGTTTTGTTGTTTCATGGACGCCTGGAAAAAAAAACGATTTTCATGTAGTTATTATTATTATGTCTATTATTATTATTATAGTTATTATTATTAACGAAGGATCGCTTAGGAGGACTGTTCACTTGGAACGGTTCAATGGGAACTGATCACTTGGAACGGCTCGATTCCAACGGATCACTTGGAACGGTTCAATCCCAACCGATCACTTGGAACGGCTCAATTCCAACTGATCACTTGGAACGGTTCAACAAACCTTTTAAATGACATTGTCGAGTCTACCGTTAACACACGAACAGACCTACTGTATAAGGAGTTGAAAGGGTTATTGGTGGAAGACTGAGAACCTACATTCAACGTGTAAATGTATTCCTTCAAGAAGCTCTCCTGTTGTTGCGGAACTTGATTGCACTCTCCAGACAGCAGCAACCCGAACGCCTGAACAGCCTCTTCCAACATCTGCAGACTGTTCGCCTGTTTGCCAATGGTGAAGTTCACGTGATCTTCAGCTAAATTCCAGCCCTTATTCATGTATACCTTAGAGGCTTGCCGATAGCATCTAAGCGAATGTCTCTTCTGAGCGGCCTTGGAATACCTATGGCCTGCCAGGACCATATGAAACGCATACTTCCGTGACATGGAGGGCTTAGCGCTTTGGAGGAAGCAGTACGAAGCCTGTTCAAGTAATAGAGCGGACCTCAAATCCGCATCCTCACTAGTCATCCTTATGAAGTGGTGGGCGGCGTCTCCGAAAAGTCCACGGTCCTTCAAGCATTCGGTGCTCAAGAGAGTCGCTCTCGTCGCGAATTTAGGCATTCTGGAATTCGTTCTTATGTTGATTACGTTTAATTTTACTACAGCAGAATTATTTAGGTGTTCTGGTATTTTTTACTAATCCTACATATTTACTTATGGTTTAAAAATTTAAAATTAAAATCGTTTATAAAACTATAATTCTAATTTATGAAATTTTTTCGTAATGCCGCCCTCAGGTTTGAGGTTAGACAGCATTTGAAAGGTTAATGCGTACTCACTTGCAGAGATTCAAATAAGCCAGGATACTCTCGTCAAAGCTTTCTACAATTTTTCTAGAGGACTCGTTACACATGAATGCGGACAACCCCAGCATTTCCAAAGTGCCGGCGTAATACAACCAAGCCTGATCCGTCTGGTATTCCTTCTTAGCTAAATTGTACGTCTGATACGCCAAACTGTAGTGGCTGAATAGAAAATACAAATCCGCCAGTCTGCGAACTTGCAATTCAGGAGCGTCGGCTGCGTAACTGTTGAAGAAATCTTCTCAGTAAAGATGCGTTCTTACCATAATAAATTTAGACCAGTGGCTGTCAATTTAAATTAAAGCGATGCCGAAAGATTGAAAAACTCACATTAAAGTATTCACAGCATTATTCGTGGTGTTCGACTTATTAGGAGCAAACCACCTCTTCGTAGCACTCAACAAGGACCGACTGACTCTCTTGTTCACAATGAAGTCATTCAAGTGCAACATCTCTTTCTCAACGTACGGAAGCAGCGCCCTAATGCAAAACTCATGCACCAACAGCTTTATCTGCTCCACATCCTCAGTCGACAAACAATTCCCATGGTGGATTTTCTTCGTTTTATCGAAAGTAACGTCGAAATCCTGATCGTTCTAAAAGTAAAACAATTTCTATATCCCTGCATTAAGTTTCCTCCTCAATTACTCACAGCATCCTCGTTTTCAGGACTAAGCGGATGACAATCCAAATTATAATTCGACTCGCTAGCTTCTTGCCCCATTTCCAGCGAACTGTCTTTTACCACGGCAGTTTGAGATTGTTCCGTGCTGTTCTTATCAACGAGATGAGTATAATGCGCCGGGAGAAACTGACTCCAAGGGTCAGCTAACTGTTCGTCTGTGTTATTCGGGTGCCGCGAATTAATGCGGAGTAAGAAGCAATTGTTCTTCCCATACGACAGTCTCAAAGCGTCGAAACATTCCACAGCCCTAACAAATTGATTCGTTAATAAAATTATTCCACACCTCCAGCACAACTCACCGAACGTGGTTCCCGTGCAAATTCTCGTGGATCAAAATGTAATATCGCATCACCCTATTATTGAACCACTTCGGCAGCTTAGTCGGCCCGGTATCTTGCATTTGGTTCAACGACTGCGCCATGTTTGCCATAGTTTCAATTGGATTCTGATCGACAGTTGAAACCACCAACATACAAGCCAAAAAGTGCTGAATGAACTCGTGATCCGAAGGGAACTGCACTTGCAAGAACGTCTCCCTCCAAGACTCGAACCAAGGCGCGTTCATGGGAACATCGATCTCACTGTTTCCAACCTTACAAGTTTGCACTGCCGATTCGGTCGCGTCCCTGACTGAAGAATTGAGCAATTTCCTAGCTAAATTGCCGGGCAGTACTCTTGAGTTCGCATCGACAAGTTTTATTTTCAAGTTGCGGATTGAGGTAACGTCGCCAGATGGGTCCTTGTAATGTGCTGTAATTGGAGAGTTTCATTAATTCTTGGTAGTTGGTTCTATTACTACTTCTACAACTACTACTACTAAACCGATGCTATACACGACATTAGTGGTGAAGTCATAGTAGTGCTGCATGTATCCAAACAAATTTGCATACGAGGATTTTCAAATATGAAATGATTTACTTTTGAAACGTACATAATGATTCTTTTGAAACTAATGGTTAAGAGAAGAACCATACAATAATGTTAGTGGTAAGTACCACTATACGCATTATACTTCACTTGTTAACAGATCTGATTCTCAGTATTTAAGATTTTATTATTGCTTACACTCTTATAAATAATGATTTAAATAAATGTATACAATTTGTATAGAAATAACCCGCAGATCATTTGTGTCTCGATGTCCTGAAGGTCAAATATAATATATTAATCATCAATCACCATTACAAAATTTAATATACTTACGCATCATATTAAATCTTAGCAATTAAATATATTTACATACCAGTATGTTTTGCAAAGTAATCAATTATTCTAAAATCTCAGTGGATCAGCTGTTAAACTCACCATCAGTCCCCAACATACAAAAAGGTTGAATCATGTTTATGAACGACAAATTATTCTTCTGGCACGCTTCCTCAGCTAAGGGAGTGCACAAAACCGCAACATGAGGCGTAAAACAATTTTTGATGAAAGCCTGAGGAGCCTGCCTGCACTGAGCCATTTTTATGCCACTTTGATCGCTGCAATTTATTTTTAGGTTATGTTGACAGAGGAAAAATACCGATTTCTCCCTCCCACTGTTGAAACCTATTCAACACTCAACATCACGTTTCCATTGCACTCAATGGCTGGAAAGAAGGAAATGTCAAAATATTTAGTTCTGACACACTTTAAATTTTGACAGGGTATCAACAGCGCCACTGTGCCTTGTACACATACCACTCCTACTACTTTAGATAGAGCTCATTCTATCGTATATTTCCGTAGCTCCCGTCAGTAAATACACGATTGCGCTGTGTTTAGAAAAATACTAGTCTGCGATAATATAATCATAGGGAGGATCACATTTCGTGACTGTTGGATGCTCGTTAATCGTTATCTGTCATGATTTAGTTTAAAGAATATTGTTTTAACTAGTAAGTGGAATTTGGTGCGATTTAACTCAGAGTAACTCTGAACGATTTAATAAGAAAGTAGCGAATTTCATCCATGTTCTCTCCATTTGAAATATATAGCAATTCGACTAATGAAAACTCATTAGACTACGGTATAAAAATTAGATTTTGCAATATCTGAGAATTAGGTGTGTTGTAACATTTTCATATTATAGTTTAATCATTTGGTCTTGGGTCATGCGTCATATTTGCACAGGATGACGTAAGATCCAGGGTTCAAATCTATATGATCCAAATACAGAATTGGTTGAAAAAACGATACCGGTACAATTAAAGGTCATATAATAAATATATTTGTCGAAAACTGCTACCTGTTGAACTATTGGCGAAATCACCATTTACTAGTCTTAAGGTTCTATGCAAAAGAGACTAATCATCGTCCCACTATGGAGGAAGGACCTACTATTAAAACACACTGTTATCATAAATTTCATCAAACAGTCAGGGACTACTTTAGAACTTCAGTAGTTTGCATAGTTACGATAAACATGGTCCGCAATCCCAATGTATGGATCGTGTATTTAAGTAAAATTTAGAAAACTGGACTTGTACTCTTTGAATTTGAACTCCAAAGTGCTTCGTACATTTCCCGCAATGGCGCGGTCGTAATAAACTGCGCGGTCTATGGTCTATATGTTAGATCCCTGTTATGACTTGACTCCTCTAATAGGAATGAATCCTTTTCCAACAAAACCGCACCGCATTCGTATTTTTCTATGTAATCTAACGGAAGATATTCTCAATTAGTCCACGGCGTGATTCTAGCTGAACAGACACAACAAACCTATTAAAGGAATAAAATGCGGATTTTATTGGCAATCAAAAAGCGCTCCCCACTCCTAGAATACTCATCTCGATTTTTCACGATCTACGGGTTCAGCCAGCCAAGTGTTGAATGTATTAGCGAACGTTACTCTTGTTATCTGGGACAGATAAACTTATCGATAATAATTCGAGTGCCGAGGCTACTGACAGTCATTCAGTGTGATTTGTTGAGGCGGTGATCCTTTGTCCTGGTGAAGATGACTTCTGGAAAAGTGAACCCGGATTTGGTGAAAGAACGACAGAAGTGTACGTTTAACACCTTGGAACTGACGCATCTATTAGATGGTGGGCCGAAAAAAACAGAGGAGAGAAAAAGTCGAGGTTAGTTGTCATGTACCCATTTCGCTTGGATATGAAATGAAAAAATTGCTAAGTACCTGTAACATTCAATTTCAGTAGAAACTTGCATTATTCCAAATGTTTATTGTTATTCATTTTGGTATACCTTCATTTTATTAGAAAGTCAGTTTAATTATAAAGTGTTTTATTAGAAAGACAATTTTATAAAAAAAAACTCAAACTTCTAATTTATTAGAAACTTTTACTTCACCATCAGTTCTCAATGGAGAAAGTTTTCCCACTCATTAGAACACTCGATTTTTCCACCTAATTTTCTATTCCCATTTGAAACGAAGCGTTATCAACTCTGCTGTGATAACCTTTGAAGCGCGATTTTTCCCTTTACATAGATTATATGAAATAAATATTTACTTGAAGTACACTGGAAATCAACTGCACAATGTTATCAGTGCAGTGATTTAAATTTCTATGGGATGAAATTTTCAGAATCGTTCTTCTTGGATGATCCGGATTTGAAATATAACACTCCACCTGAGTATTTGAGTCACAAGGAAAAATATGAGGAATCAATTAAGAAAGCTTGTATTCTGTTCAGGAAAGTTCAGGAACTCCAGAGTCAGGGTAAAGGCGGGATGGACAATTTCAGGTGAATAGTTCAACTTTTCACATCCTGAGAAATTAGGAGTTCAATTTTTCGATTTTCTTCTCAATTTTAATAATCATAAAATTCGATTTGTGGATTTGCGCTCTAGGGACATCCTCGGCGGTCATATTGGATCTGCCGTGATGAAAGATGGAAATCCCTTAACTTTGCATTATGTTATGTTCATACCTACAATTATGGGTCAAGGTACAATTGAACAACAAGCTGAATGGATACAAAAAGCGTGGTCTTTGGATATAATTGGAACTTACGCTCAAGTAAGGAAATGCCCTTTGTTCGATCATTAATCTTACCTGTTGGACATGGAAATTCAACTTTTTGCACTCCCATAGCAAAGATTGGAAAAATAACAAACTATGTATAAAGAAATAGCCTCTATTGAATTTTCTATACCCAACAAGACTAAATAGCTTCTTTATTGGAATGGTTTAGCACTTAACAAATTTTCTATTAATTAGACTGAATTAGGCCACGGGACCTTTATAAGAGGCTTGGAAACCACAGCGACATACGATCCAAATACTGAAGAATTTATTTTGAACAGTCCAACTTTAACGTCCTATAAATGGTGGCCTGGCGGACGTAAGTTGTTATTTACTTGAATGGCTATATAAAATTAAATATTCCCAATTAGAGCTATTAATTGCTTTTCAGTTGGTCACTCCGCAAACTATGCGGTCGTAGTAGCACAACTGCACAGTTTAGGCCAAAGTCATGGTATCCACCCGTTTATTGTACAATTGAGGGATGAAGAAACGCATCAGCCTTTGCCTGGAATAATAATAGGCGAAATTGGCTGTAAATTAGGGATGAATGCAACGAACAACGGATATCTAGGTTTCAAAAACGTTAGGGTACCTAGAATGCATATGCTGATGAAAAACAATCAAATTCTTAAAAACGGTACTTACATCAAATCGCCAAGTAGTAAATTGACTTACGGTACTATGATGTTCGTGCGGGTAGTTCTAGTCCAGGATGCCTCAAATTTCTTGAGAAAAGCTGTTACTGTTGCTACTAGATACAGCGCGGTTAGACATCAATCTGAATTGAAACCAGGGTGAGTGTTCCGTGAATAAGCTTAATAGAATTAGTTATTGAATTGAATCGTTTTCAGACAACCAGAGCCCCAAATTTTAGATTATTTAACGCAACAATATAAAATTTTCCCTTATATTTCTACTTTCTTCGCTTTCTTCTATTCGGCTAACTGGATTTGGGATTTGTACAACAACGTTTCTTCAGAGTTGGAAGCTGGACATTTGGGAAGATTACCAGAGGTATTACTGACATCAATTATCTTCTACTGAAAAATCCATTGGTATCAAAATCGAGCTCTTTAACCCCCAAGACACCCCTTCCCCTCCCCTTGAATCCCCTTTCCCTTCCCCGTCCCCTTGAATCACCTTCCCCCTGCCCTTGAATCCCCTTCCCCGGGATTCAAGGTTAGGGGGTCATTCCCACAGTACTCCGCAACCTTTTTCGAATGTTACTGAAATAACCTTATCCTTCTAGTTGCACGCTCTTTCCTGTTGTCTCAAAGCTGTATCTAGCGCCGATGCCTCGCAAGGAGTGGAAACTTGCCGACTGGCATGCGGTGGTCATGGCTACATGACAAGTTCGAGCTTCCCAAACACGTATGGACTCGTCACAGCCATGTGCACATACGAGGGAGAAAACACGGTCATGTTACTCCAAACCGCTAGGTTTTTGATGAAGGCTTGGCAAAATGTTGTCGAAGGTCGCGATTTAACCCCGACAGTCCTATACTTAGCCGAAGCTCAAAACTTGAAATTAGCCAATTATGAGAAAGCATCAACTCCTTGGGTTGTCGCTGCTTTGAAGAAAATAGCTGCTGGGTTAGTAAAACCTCTGAAGTATTTATCACACTAGCAATTCTTAACCTTTACGGAGTAACGAAATTCAGTTTAAAAAATACCCATAGAATTTTATAAAACTGGACTAGCGTTATGACGTCATCAGGATAATCTAACAATGTTGGTGTCCCGAGTACGTAACAACGTCTCTTATGACCTAAAGTTGAATCCCACGCTAAGGGTTAAATTCAATGTTTTCTCAACCTTAACTGCTAATAAGAGTAATCTTCCAGAAAAATAGCCCTGGCTTGGAAAAACATGAATGACCGCATAAAGACCGGCAAGTGTTACGAAGACGCCTGGAATGAAACTTCCATAGAACTTGTCGCAGCAGCTGATGCTCACTGCAGAGTATTTGTCGTAGACACTTACTATTCCGTTATGCTAGATATAACCAAAAAAGTGTCGGAACCTTTGAGAATCGTCCTGCTCCAACTCGTCGATTTGTATGCAGTATTCACGGCATTAAGGATGCAAGGCGATTTATTAAGAGTAAGTTTTCCTAAATAACTGTCCCGAATTGATTCAAACATCTACCAAAATCCTGGAATTTCATGAAAATTTGAAATTCTGCCTTGGAAATTTTTGTGGTTAAAATATTAAAACCCATTTCTCCTGTAGTTCACAAGCGTCCAAGGAACCGACATTGATGTCCTGCAGAAGCAGCTAGAAAAATTACTAACACTCATCCGACCAAACGCGGTTGGCATTGTAGACAGTTTCGATATACGAGATGAAGTTTTGTCTTCAGCACTAGGAGCGTATGACGGAAATGTTTATGAGCGGTTGTTCGAAGAAGCGTCCAAAAGTCCTCTAAATGCGGAACCTGTAAACAAATCTTTCAATTTGTACTTGAAACCGTTCTTGAAGTCGCAGCTTTAAATCTGGAAATTATCGGTGATTTCAAGTTAGTAACTCCTATTTTGTTTGTAAAACCCATTTTGTTTTTAAACTCCATATTATTGTTGTAAATCCTATTTTATTGTTGTAAATCACATTTTATTGTTGTAAATCTCATTTTATTGTAAATTCTATTTTATTATTTGAAAACAGATTTTGTTGTTGTAAATCCAATTTTATTGGTGTAAATTTATGTCCGTGAAATGCAATTTACACTTTCATATCCAATTTACACTTAAAACTTAATAATTGAAAGAATGGGGCCAATCAGGATACTCCTCTGCAAATGGTATTCTCTCCCGCAAAGCTAAAAGTTTTACATAATGCGCTGAACTGGGAGAATAATGAGATTATATAATTAAGGGGGTAATGGTGTATGATAATGCAAGCCTTGAAATTTACTCGCGATTCATGTATTTGGGTTTAGTCGGAATTAGTATTATGCACGTATAACGATTGGGATTGTTTAAATGTGATAGTTGATTAACGGTTCGTCGACTCCCTCAAATACATTTTATTTGTACATTGCTCAATTTAATAACGTTAGTGTCAGATCGTTCAGCCTAATCTATTCCATCAGACATCAGTATTTATTGTAAACAGCCTCAATTTGTTATATTTTTATATTTATATAATAATTAATACAATATATTACATTTAAATCTGTTGGTGCGTGTTAATATCCCCATACTTACTGAGTCGTCTGAAGAGTAAGAAGGAGCTAAAGAGTGAAGAGAAGGAAGGAGGACGAGCGTCGCAGTGGAAGGAAGTGGAAAATAAAGATCTCGTTCTCGTTTTAAGTATAATTTGCCCTTTCAATGTTTTGTATCAATTCAGTACGCATTTATAAAATGAACGTGGTAATTGAAATTGCACAGCAAGCGAAGATATGATACATACACATATAAAAAAGAAATGAAAAACACAGTCCAAAAACCAGTATATCAGTAAAGACGATAAAGCATGTATCAGTAATGTATGTAAGTATACCTAAAGTATTCTTTGGGCTAGAATAGTTCACTGGAGTTTCAGATGGAAGAATGACAGGTAGTAGAATGAGTGCGTGTGTGCTATATAGAAACATCATTATACATCCCGTCATTGGCATCATCTTGATGGATCCGATACGGTGTGAATCAACGGTTGTGTGCGCAAGCTTACTTTAAGAAACAAGCTCGTTTCTCTTTTGCGGACAATCGACTAGTAAATCGATTTACACCAATTTGTGGGTTTGGGGGAGTGGGGCGTTGAGTTCCAACGAGACGGCTTGCTTCTCTCAGGTAGCTATCATACACTAATTTTATCTATGTACATTTCTGTTAATAGGTTTTGGATACTAGTAATACTACTCCTAAAGCTACGAATTCTTGTAAGTACAAAACTCACAAACAACGTTCGAGATACGACATCTGACATTTCTGTATGCCTTATAGTACATAATACGTGTTACACAGGATCGAGGGGGCGATGAAAAAATAACTCTCGGAGTAATAAATTAAGTCAGAGCGGAAAAACGTAACGATAACAACGCATTTGTCCCAAGGAGCGTGGCAGACCGAACGATGGGATAAATGAAACAAAACGTATTTGTTTAGGATGTAGGTTGTGAACAATGGACAAGTTAAAAACGAAGGTGGAAGTTGAGAGTGAAAAATGCGGAGTACGTTGCGATAACAAGTTGAAATTGAAACTGATGTTGCGTTGAGGTCGGGGAGTCGAGGGGTCGTTATCGTCGACCGGAAGTCCGCACGAGCATGAAACGTGAAATTAAAATCGTGCGGAATATTACGGTAGACGGTACACAGTATATGGCAGACGGTGGCAGATTCATTTAAATCGGAGCGAGGTGCGAACAAAGCACCTTCCTCGTCAAGGACCATTCTGTTAACGTAACGCAAAACGTAACATAAAGGTGTCATTTCCACACCACTCAACTAGGCACCTAATTATTTCTAATTTGTGGTGTATAAGTCTTTTATCACCCATTTATTGCTAAAAATTGTTTAGTCCACATCATCAATTTCACTTACGCTCTTGAATCATTCAATTGAATTTCCTTCTTTATGAAAGGTATTCTCTGAATTAAATACACATACTATTCACTAGTTTAACAACGAATCAACACGATGAGAATTTGTTGTTTAATTTGAATACGAATACTCAGCAGCAGCAGTCAGCAGGAACGGCGCAGAGCTGAACAGCTGATGACCTGAGCTGAACCGAGCCGAGCAGATGAGCCGACACGATGAATGAGGAGCTGACAAGCTGACCAAAATATTTATGTACTCGTTATTCCTCCTTTCCTCCCTTTTTAAGAGCAATGTTGCACGACTCGATCGAATTGGTCACAACAGTATGCGTGTACATATGTACTTGTTTGTGTGTTTATGTAAATATAGGACGGGAGCGACAGCAAGTAGATACTGAAGCTAAACCGCTGTCTCGGTATGACTATGAGACGATAACCGCTCCACATCAATTTCAGGGATCGTCAACTCATCCGGGATGTTATCGGCATATTCAATGGAAGGTGTCTGAGATAATCTCTTTGACAGTGAAGTCTGTTTGCGGAGTACCTCTGCTAGGGAAGTATTGCTGTGTTCACCGTATCGAGCATCTAGCCCCTGACGGAAAGCATTTACTACTCGTATCTGAAAAGAACAAGAAACAACAAAACAAGGAGAATTAAAATAAGAACATTCCCCGGAAATGACGAGCAGTCAGTACAGCCAGAAGACAATACGAAACCAAACTAAAAACGGAACAAACCAAACAACAACTACTAGAACGATAGTGGTAAGTGTTAGGTATTCTACGTTCCGAGGTCTAAGCAAACCGTTCCACATCTCAAATCTCAAAGAACTCATCGCGCCAACACACCTAGATGATATCAAAGGTGACCTTGGGCTTCCATTCACCCAATTATCCCTATAAATTTCATTGAAGAAGCAAAGAATGAAGTGTGTACACACTCATCTTGAAAATATACGAAAATAATTTATTCCAATATTCTCTAAGAGAACATTAGGTATTCATTTAATCAAAACACTAGGTAAACATAACCTTTTTAATGAACATCCAAGAGAATCTAAACTACTCAACAAATTGCAAAAAATGACAGGGATTCATCATGAGTACATTTCCTCTCAATTAATAGTATTAACGATTTTTAAATATTTGCAATACAGTCAAAAAACGTTAAAAACAAACGTAAATATACGTCGAACTATTACCGCTAGATGGCGTTCGCATATTCCCTATTCCCAGACTTCTTACCAACATCTCAAAATTTCTAATATTCATTCATGGAAGCTACACCCGAGATGGTAGTCAGGTTACTTTAAATGCATATGAATATTCAATCTGCCATTATGTTTACATTTTGCCAAGGGTAAATATAAATCAATGCTCGGACTAGTTTAAGCAGTTCTTCCGATCAGCTATTTCCGGATTATTGATCATTAAAATTATCTACAATAAAAGTTGAACTTTTTGACTCAATTCGAGCGTTGTTCGACCACTAGATCTGCTTTATAGATTACGAAAATTTTATCGCATTAACGAATCAGTGATAAAAATGGAATCGTTTTGCTACGACCGTCGTGTATAAAATAGCGAAGGCAGAGGCAAATGCAAATGCAATAGCAAAAGGCGAACATGCAGCTCATTATGTACATGCCACGAAAACGGCTGTGGCCGCATACATACACGTGAAAAAGTTTGAATTTCGAATGAGATTCGAAGGCAGTTCAAGTTGAAAGTCGAGAGAATGTCCGATTGGACTGCTGGAACGATGTGTCACGCAGGTACATAATTTAGGTTGAAAAGTATGTGTGAAACCATAATCATATACATGCCGTGTTCTGGGTTTCAGGGGGGAAATTGAAGCTGAAGAAACATTTATGTTACGGAAAAGTTGCCGTGGAAAAGCTCGAGGTGATGCATATTTAGTCAATCACAATACAGTAGGTGTGAAGAACAAATGGACAAATGGGAGAAAGAAGGTTCATATTGATGTGGCTAATCTCGGCCGGAGCACCCTGGGAGTGAACGGTGAGTCAAAGAAGTGAGTGAAATTGAAATTGCAGGGCACAGGCACAGGGGCCAGATGGAAGGTTTGTAAATAAATAAAATACCCGGAGACAGTGACACTGACACTGACACTGAGAGCAAGCAGTCGGGCAGTGGTATTTCCTGCCGAGCGCGAGCGGAGCCGTTCAGATTCAAACATTTAACTTGCAAGTACGATATTTTACAAAACACACTTTATAATAAATTATTTGAGCACCACTTAGAAACACACACGAATAACAATATTCAAATACATACACTTTTTACCAGTTATTGATTAAATTGCTTACGTGATTTTGCCCCACCTGTATGTATGTATATGTGGGAATTAGTAAACACACAACAAAACTTCATCAAACAAAAATCATCATAAAAACAGTCAAGGCAAATTGAAAATAACTTCGCAAATCATCTATTATTCATGTATTAGCCACTAATTACCTAAAATATGCGATTCAGCGATTCGTAAATGTCGTGTAGGCTTTTTGGGTGTAATAGGCGGGATGAACACACCAGGTAGGCATTAACGTCATGGTCATGACTCAATTGTTTTTCGAGTACGTATGGTTTGTTACAAGAACACAGTGGGCTTACAGGGTGTTTTAAAAAGTTTCCACCTCTACAATATAAGCAATTTAGAGGAACAAACGAGACATCTCGGGCGGTTGAATGATCTTCGACATCTCTTTTGGTGCTCTAAACGCATCAACAGGTGGATATTTCCCGATGACATTCTGTTCGATATCTTCAGTGTCGTCAGTGTTGGAGCCTATTTCTGATTTCGTCACAATCTTCAGTCATGCACGCAACAAAAACATAATTTGCGAAAAAACTCCATTTTGAAGAATTATGCTCTTAAGAATTTCACGCACACTCAGCAAATAGAAAACTTCAAAAAATGGGATCTAAATATATTCCACACTTAGTGGTGAAACATTGTTCATTGTTACCCCAATATATCAACCGACATGCCATGAGAGATAAAATCTTTAAATGTACAAAGAACAGCTAAGAACCACAGAAGGAAGAATTTGGGGGTGGAAGGCAGCTCTTGCTATTAAATCTAAGTGAAAAGTTAGATCTGAAATAGGAAAGAGTTAATTGAGCACCATTGCGGCGTGGCATGCAGTTGTGCATTAAAACTTTACATTCGTCTCTTCAATTAGGAAGTTGTTTAGAAGATGTCACATGCAGTGTTAGTATAATTTCTGTGTGAGATCGCATTCGTCCCTCGATGTTTCGAGTGTGTGAGTTCCACAACTAAATTTTAACAAACTCGTGGAGAAATCCATTAAGTTGTTCAATAGCTTATCGGTAAAATCAAGGACTGTAGGACTAGTTTGATTAAGTGCGAACGCAAGTGCAGCTCAAAATTCTACCAAGTTGATTGTTGAACAATACTCCAGCTCCTGAATTGGACGATTTTAGATGGAAAAGAAACGTAGATGAAGGTTAGTTGAAAAATCTTAGCCAAACAACACATTTTATCGCAGCCAATAAATCTTCTGTTGAATCTTTGATATGATTGGAAGGGGCGAGTGTGGACATGGATTCAAGGACAAGGATATTTTCGATTGATACTGGGAAGGAGTTGTTATCTTGATGGTATTAGATGGTACACCAAAATAATGTCGAAAATCTGTTGCCAATGCCTTCAATTAGTTGTTGCCCTTTGTGCAGAATTTTCTTTACGCTAAGTTCCCGTTTTTAGCTAAAACATTGTTATTTGCCAATCGATCGAATCAATTGTCCATCCATTAGCCAATGGTGCTATTCATCAGCTAATAGTGCATTTCGTTAGCCAATAATATAACTCATTAGCTAATAGTACAATTCGTTAGCCAATTGTATATTTCAGTAGTTGATGGTGGAGTTCGTTAGCCAGGTAATGGGCTTATATTTTATGAGCTACTGTTACAACTCACTGGCTAATAATATAACTCGTTAGCTAATGGTATAATTTTTCAGACAATAGTATAATTCTTGAGCCTACAAGACGATACGTATAGTCAAAAGCAATTTTTTTTACTCTTCAAAACGAAGTTCCCGAAGAGCATACTCTTTTATTAAAATAATATTAAATAAAGCTGAAAATTCTGACAACTGTGAATTTTTGATGTTATGCCCGACTCAATTATCACTTATTGACTGGAATATAGCGCCAAGATCGTTAAAGTGAGATCGCCAATTGTCAATACTACTCGACTTGATGCGATATATTCCGGTCAATACGAAAAGTATAGGAAACACGACAATACACGAAATTTCATATATAAAAACTTGTATGTCTGAGTATTGACAACATCTAATGTATTTTAGAGGATTGAGGCACAAATCAAGTTAGGGTCAAGTGACGCGAACTGAGATTGAAACGTGAAATAAAATTAGTCCGAAAGAGGTGAAGTTGCTCATATCAAACATACAGTAAAACACAAAGTGCCTGATCGAAGCGAAAGGAAAATAGAAAAGCGATAAACCATGCTTGATTCGAGCAAATTCGGACCGGACGTCTGCTCTCTACTTACTTGTTTACTGTACCTTTTACCGCGTTCGGATAAGTGTTGCGGAGAGAACGGCGCAATAATCAGACATACAATATAGTAAGATGTATAATATAAGCTTATATAGAAGCAGTGTCTAAACCACAAACAAACAAGAGCAACAAGCAAGCACACAATAACATTGCTGACAAAAAGATGAAGAAAAGCGGCTTACAGCTTGGTCAGTGGAGCTCTTGCTGTATGGAACTGGAATCAAACGCTCTTGCAATTCACCACCTATCACCTTCAATAGTAAATATGGTAAACGTTAAGAGTGGATCGGTAGAAGTGACAAGACACATACAACAGAAAGTGCACAGAATAAGATAAGATACGATACATTACAACTACCAAGTTTAAAAGAGTGTTCATTGGAAAGTAACAGTAAAAGAAAACGTTTCACTCAGGCATGTCTCAAATACCAAATACTGCTCGACCTCGGAATACTAATTTGAAAATGAACACCATCAACCAATGTGGTTGCGGAGGTATTCCGAGGACGGAGTATTCTCCCTAAAACTCGAAAAGGAAAATAGGAAACATCAAAATATTGCGCTGAAATGTCACACTGGAAAAATCAACATATGTGCTGGAAAAATGGTCAACTAGACCCATCTAACATTTTATGCTGATCGGGTCTAGAGTATACAAAATTTGCGGTTACAAAACCTGTAGGTAAGATGGCTAATACACAAATCGCTCCGAACAAAACAATTTTTCAGGTATTGGCAAGACTCGTTTTCAATTGATCTCGTTGTTGTGTAGATTGTGTATCACACATACAAACTGGCATACAGTTTGTCCAAACACCCTGTACATGAATAGTGTAGGTGGATAGCGGAAGGAGAATGGAAATAAGCGGATGTCTGTTCTAAAATATTTGTGCCGAAACTCTATCTAACACTCATCGAAAGTGAACCCCACTAATAACAAACCTCAGGGTTTAAACAAACACCAATGTTGCGATTGTTAATTTTTATTTGTTGCGAGACGCTTCAGTTTGTAATTACATTGTATTTCATTCGAATTGCTCGTGTCAACATTCAATTTTTCTCATACTTACTAGAATTAGAGAAAATATGTAACGAACTGAATCGAGGCAATTAAGAGTGCTTTCTCACGGATTTATATCTCTAGAACCAATTTCCTGAGAATATCGGCAAATTGAAACGGGATCATCCAACGGAATATCCCTGCGAGTCACCGGAAAGAATATTCCAACGAATCACCGGAAGGAATATTCAAATGGATCATTAGAACGAATATTCGAACAAATTTGCAGAACGTTCAATTTAAACCAGTATTCATTCTGCAGATTAATTGTGCAATATAACTTTTGGCATTCATTCTGCTCTCTTTTTGGCATGTTTCATTCCGATTTGGCTCTTTACGTCATGGTTTTCTCACATCGAAATGCACTTCTCGTTATTGGGTGGTTTCTCTATCTTATTGCAAACTTCGTCTTATGATACAAATTGCTATTCACTCACCCAAGGGAATTCAAGTGCATTTCAAAAATCACTAATTACAAAATCACCGACCCGACACAATATTTTTAGAGAATCACTGGGGAAATGTGCAAACTGTTCTCAGAGCAGCCAAAATTCCCACAATCAAGTTTGGGCTCACTGTTTGTTGGCCGATTTGAGATGGAAACGTGAAGAGAATTTATTCGTTCGAGGCGTGCTCTCTTAGGGGACGATCGTCTAGCACTAGAATACGCCCTGTTAGGGCTAGACACGCCCCGTTAGAACTAGGCACGCCCTGTTAGAGCTAGACACGCCCTGTTAAGGCTAGACACGCCCCGTCAGGGCTAGACACGCCCCGTTAGTGCTAGACACGCCCTGCGAGAGCAAGACACGCTCTGAGAAGCAAACATTGAATTTAGTGGAACGCGTAAACTAAAATAAACGAATACATACAAAAAGAGATATAGAGACGTACCGATTTTTGGGTTATTGTTTTGTTTTATTGAGTAAATTGGCGGAAACGTGTTCACGGATTCAAATATGTCCAGGGACGTTCAATAATTTGATTCAAATTTAAAAATTTAGTAAGACTCAATTTCAAATGAATGATTTGAAATCAATGTTTTGTGTTTACGGGAATACTGCCTTAATATTGTTGAATTGAAATCGAGTGTTTTTTTTCGATGTAAATATACTTTTTGGAATTGAAAACTTATCAATATATTAGATCAAATATTCATGTATGTACACGATAAAATTATCAATAATATAATGTGCATAAAATGTATATTCATTTTTGTACTCAACTGGACTGGCGGATGATCGTAATGATTTCTTGCGGACGCCATAAAAATACGCAAAGTGCTTATACCACAATAACAAATTAGGCCCTTCGAATTACTTACGGACAAACCAAACCCTACCTCCGGCTTCAAGTCACGTCATTTAACCTGCAATCGAATAAGGTGGATTCGGCTTGTGTGCAACCGCGATCGGTGCCAATCTTATTTTACTGTGTGTACCCCGTGGCACTGACCTTTCATTGTACGCTCTAAACCTATTACATTATTAATCCTGAAACAGTTTGAGGGATAATGGGCGAGAAAATATTAGGGACGTTGCCCTTGAAAATGTTCATGGGTGTTGCCCATCAAAAATATGCATGAGTATTGCCCACTTAAAACATTTCAGAACGTTGCTCACTAAAAAACATTCATGAGATTTGCTTAGTGAAAATGCAAATGAAATTTAGTGTCAAGACCCGTATATAATAGTTTAGTCTGAGCGTGACCTAAAGTGGACTTCATGGTGAAGTCCGCATTAGAGAGCGAAAATGAGCATGCCCTAATGAAAACGGGCGTGTCCTAACGAAAATGGGCGCGCTCTAACGAAAACAGGCGTGCCCTAACGAAAATGGGCGTGCCCTAACGAAAATGGCCATGCCCTAACAAAAAAGGGCGTGTCCTAACGAAAAAGGGCGTATCCTAACGAAAAAAGGGCGTGTCCTAACGAAAAAGGGCGTGCCCTAACGAAAAAGGACGTGCCCTAGCGAAAATGGGCGTGCCCTGACGAGAATGGACGTGTCCTAACGAAAATGGGTGTGCCCTAACGAAAATGGCCGTGCCCTCAGTGAAATGGGTGTATTTCAACAAAACACTGAACGTTCGCCTTTTAGAAGTTGACGTGGCATTATTTAAAGCAGGGGTTTTATATTAAATCGAGCACTTGAAAACGTTAACGCAGGTTAAAAGACGGACGTGAAAAAGAGAGGAAGAATGTTCGCAAAGAATCTTCGTGACCATCTGCCAGTGCTGTTGCGTACAAATTTAACAGTATTTATACATAGAAGACATTGGCAATTAATTAACATAATACGAATAAATGTACGGTATTAAAACGTCATAGTTGATGCGCATGCGTTAATGGAACTTGAAAGTGTAATTTTTTCTCTCTTTAACCTCCACTAACCTGAGACTTCTAAGGCTATCTAGTGTGCTTTACATACAACTATGCTACAATAAAACTTCTTTTATGTAAATCTCCGTCTCCGAACGTACATAAGCCGAATGTGTGTTTGTGGGGGACGGGGGGTGTTAGGAGAAAACACACGTTTTTGGCTATATGTAAAACTAGATGCATATATACGCAATGTAATGTGAATGCGGGTTGTATCGTTGAGAAGTCGGTACCTAATTGGAAGTATAGATTTCTAATTCAAGTGTGGTTTTTGTAGATGTAGGCGTAGAAAGACCACAAAGTGCTAGACCAGTGTTACCCCAAATTTCGCCTTACCCGTGTTGTATTGCGAGTACAATGGAA
This sequence comes from Hydrochus callosus, assembly GCA_033557855.1. NCBI lineage: Eukaryota > Metazoa > Arthropoda > Insecta > Coleoptera > Hydrochidae > Hydrochus > Hydrochus callosus. The sequence goes on along the minus strand of JAUIMY010000097.1, from coordinate 4,764 downwards.
CGGTGAAAATTTTCTAAGTACTTCAGAGGAGGTAAGTTTTCTAAGTACTTTAGAATGGAGAGCGTTTTCTAAGTACTTTAGAAATGAAAATGTTTTCTAAGTACATTAGAGCGGAGAATTGATTTCTAAGTACATTAGAAACGAGAAATGTACATTAGAAAGTCGGATTGTTTTCTAAGTACAATAGAAAGGAAAATTGGTCTCGTTAGCTCCTTTGAGCTGAAATGCTTAGGACTAATTTTACGAGGTTTCGTCAGTCCAACTGAGGTTTCCTGTAACTTATGTGGGAAATCCTGTAAATCAACTCGGAATGAAAATCGTTTGCGGTGACGAATGTTGGTGGGCGTTGTGCGTATGCTACGTCGAGACTCAAGTAGCGACGTCACCGAATCGTTGTTTTATTATTACATTTTGGGGAACACTGGGCTAGATGTTTTGTGAGAAATAGTTGGAGAGGAGTCGAGGGGGTTCTGGGGGGAAACTAGAAGAAAAGTAGCATTTCAATTCATGCAAATAGCGCAATTTTTTAATTTAATAGGTGCAGCGGTGCAAGAACCAGCATCAGAATGGGCGAGGAGGAGGTAATGGGAGTAGCGAGAGTGGGAATAAGTGAGATTAGGCGAACAAGATGGTGGAGGTTTCAGATAGTATGGATCGGAGAAAGATTAAACTTCTGAGTTGGAATTGGGTTGAAGACTAATGAATGGGAATGGAATTGAGATTGGAAAATGCTGGAGGGAAATGTAGATTAGAAGGGTGGTGGGGTAAATTTGAAAGGTGATGGGCGGGGCGAAAACATGAAGTCTAAGGGGTGCAAATCTAAAGTGAAGGGGTGAAAATCTGAAGTGGAGCAGTAAAATTTGAAGTGGAGCGGTCAAATCTGAAGTGTAGGGCTGCAAATCTGTAGTGGGGGACCTGAAATGGAGGGGCAAAAACCTGGAGTGGGGAGGGCGAAACTTTGAAGTCGAATAGGAGGAGCTAAGTCGAATGGGAGGAGTTTAAGTTGAATGGGAGGAGCTGAAATCGAATGGGGGGAGCTGAAATCGAATGGGGGGAGCTGAAGTCGAATGGGAGGAGCTGAAGTCGAATGGGAGGAGCTGAAGTCGAATGGGAGGAGCTGAAGTCGAATGGGAGGAGCCGAAGTCCAAAATCGAATGGAGCCAGACGAATGTAGAGATAGAGAGGGAAAAGAGAGAAACAGATCGAGAAGAAGGTGGAAAGGAAGAGAGGAAGAAAAAGTAAACTAAATAACAAGATCGCCACTAAATACGAGTTTCATGCACTGGTTTGGGCAACTGGTCGGAGTTGTTGGCAATGGCAAGTGTGGAAGGTGCATACGGTGGATTGTAGGGCGGGAGCCTCAAAGTGTGTGGAGACAGCAGTCGATTGCTGGCTCCAGTATGCTCATCGTTCTTCAGAGGTTGAGGCGATAATTTGATGGAATTCGGATCCTCATCAATGTATGTGATGTCTGAGAGAGGTCGAGGTGGCCAAGGACCTGTGTGGCTTCGCGAGCTGCGTAAACTGTGTAAGCTGTGTAAACTATGTACTGAGCGACGTTCCTCCAGGTCCTCCAGGGTCGACTTGAAAGCTCTGATTACTCGCAGCTGCAAACACAGGGAAGCAGGGTATTCATGAGCATGAGGCTGGGATCGGCATGCTAATGCTTATGCAAGTATGCGTATGCTTTATGCATGTATGCGTACGCGACCATGCGTACGTACAATCTCTCACTGCACACACCATGCGTACCACTTCACTAGCATGCCCTTCTTATCTCCAGTGAGCTTGTGGTTGACGCCAGGGGGGAAGTACAGAGTCCTGCTTCCACTTTTCTACTTCCACCATTAGTTCACATTGATTAGTTGGATTAGTGTTCAAATCACAGAAATATAATCAGCAATTGGACCTGCGCTCACCCCGATATATCCTTCGAAACAGTTTCCTTAAGGATTTATTCACACAGTATTCTTGAATGTTGAATGACTAAACGTGCACTGCACTGACTCCGCGAACAAATCTAATCTAATCGCGGAGTCAGTGCAGAACTAATTGGAAATCGACATGCATGCACAGTAGTAAATTTCAACTTCAATAAGGTTACTTTTACCGCTAAAATTTACTACTGCGCATGCGTTCTGATTCCGAACAGGTTATGAATTGACTCCGCGAAGAAAGTTATTAACCCGAGCAAGTACTATCAGCGAACTTATGTGAATAAAGTATGCGAATTTTTATTGTATCTTATTACTGACGCTTTTATTTACCTCACTGATCTTAAAAATTTAATGCATGTTTCATCTGACCTTGCGAATTATAATTCTGTGAATTGTTCGACTCCAACACCGGTTAAAGGAACGGCCCGCGTGCATCACAGTCGTGAGCCAATGTCAAACACCGGCGACATCCACAAATCAATAAAAAGTAAAATACCGGAAAGAAGGAAAATATCAGCACAGTACAAGTCATAGTAATTTCCAAGTCGGACGCGGAAGACTTTTTTTGTGAATGCTAGCTAGTGTTTAATTCAAGCGGAGCCAAAAAAGCGACCAACATAATCCTAATCCACACTGATGAACCTATACACAGACGAATTACAACACATTTACGAACAAAAAGTACCAAGATACGTCGTGGAAAGTTGTGAATCTACTAACGCAATTTCGAAGCGAATTGAGGTTTCCGCTACTTTATTGAGTTGCTGTGAAATTTTGATTTTTCCAATTTATTTCTGTGCATGTACTCGAGTGCAACTCGCAAAATAACTCCATCATTTACATTAAGGAATTTCGGTACTCTATGTGACCCTTTGGGTTTTTGTGAAATTTTCTGTTACGTCAAGAAAATAGAGTCATGGATCATTACAGTAACGGAGATGTCAATTCGCTGCTTGAAAATAAAATTTGCACATTCAGGTCTGGCCTGGATAAATGTATAGCTTGAATACATTCATAGCCTGAATTGATAGCTTGACTAATTAATTTCTTGAATAAGTTTAAATTTTGAATGAGATTTAAATTTTGAACGAGATTAAAATTTGGAATGAAATTTCAATTTTTTAGGAGATTTAAATTTTAATAAGATTTAAACTTTGAATGAACTAAAACTTTTAATAAATTAAAACTCAAAATTAATTTTGAAGTTTATAGCGTAAAAATGTTGTATCTCCACTAGTGAATTTGTACCAACTCCTCCCTAAAAGGCACCATGCACACAACGATCAGAGCGTGCAGTCCCGGACTGCAGGTCTTAGATAAGCAAAGACATCAGAAAAAGGGAACAGTTAACAGTGAAATCAAAACAGCAGAAGTCATGGACTAACCGCCAACCGTTGCATCAGTGAAGACTGTTAGAGAGGAATTGGCACCTCCAGTGTCAGAAAACAGTTCGTAACTTTAACCACGACGGAGAAATGACGGAAATTATTAAGACGAATCTACTTGAAGTGATATTCGCATCACGGTAATGAGCATTTTGTCTTGGCTGTGTTGTCAATAAAGCTTCCGCTTCGATAGGAACTCCCTGAGTGCACGGGTGGATTTCTAATTGTTGCAGTGGGAACTGCTGATCTGAATCATGTAGCAATTTCCTGTATTTCTTCGAACCACAAACTCCCAAGTGGCGACTTGAAATTTCTTGGTCGACAACAAACATACACGCCTGCTCGCAACACAAATATTACATTTAATAGCAAATTCGGTCTTGTCCAAATTTTGACATTGTGTGCGCATCGTCCGTACATGCGAGATCGAATGGTTATAATAGTGTCGAGTCATTGGAGTGGAAACGTGGACGTGCCACGCGAATTTCCGCCGGAAGAGGCGTTTCCAATTGAATTTAAATCCCAATAAATTTGACATTTCGGCGCCATTTTAGGGCTCATTGCTCAAAAACAGGTTGATGTGCATGGAGAATCTGAAAAACCGAGAGGGTTCAAGGCGTTTCTGGCAAAACACGTGGGGTTGCTCCAACTTTCCTCGGTGCAGAGGTAGACACAGAGGGTTTTGCTAAGTGAGGGGAGAAAACACCATTATCACACCTTTGCTTGAGGGGGGGCGGGGTTGCTTCTAAATCATGCTGAGGGGTTGTTGTTGCAAAAAATAAAACATCCCTGTGCAAGATGCAGACCGCTATACGGTATAGGGTTGAAACGATGGATATTTGTTGCGTTCAAGCCAGACTGTATAGGTCACATTGAAATTCCAAGTACAGTGACACATATAGCAGTAAATGTTCTACAAATGGAGTCACGGTCCACGAAACGGTTGCACACTTAGTATTCTGATTTTAGTCATTCTTTTAGAGCTTAGACGTTTATACGGGATCGGCAGGAAGGCGACGCCGCTCCAAACCAATCCCACATAAAATCAGGCTCTGCGGCTTCGGACAAGAATCTGAAGAACCCTGGCAGTTTTGACAATAATCAATTCCGGGGCCCTTAGGGCGTTTTCGTCCGTTAACCCCTTCAAAAATATCTGGAAAATTTATTATTTTTATTTATTCATTTATTTCAGATGCCCTACTAAAGAGGACTGAACCTGTAGTGATGTTCACTAACGTTCTCGAGATGTAAACATAACCTATTTTGAAGTGAATATTTCCTAACTCAATGGGCGACTTACATGAAAAAATTTTATTTTTTTTTTGGATAGTCTGAACACTAAAAAGAGGCCTCATCGTGTTTATTCGGCTGAAATATGTCTAGTTTCGGAGATTTTGATTTTCAAAGGGGCCCCCTTCCCCCAACCCCTATGCAGCCTATAA
>JAUIMY010000096.1:0-75777 GCA_033557855.1 Hydrochus callosus | reverse complement strand
TATTCGATTGACTCGTTTATAAATTTCGTTGACTTTTAATTAATAGACGTCTTAAACTTTAAAATTCGTTTCTCTTTCCCACTGTCATCTACTTCCGATTAATTTACGAGCCTGGTTTTTGATTTACGGTGACGTAGAAATGTCCTTTTTGACGATCATGGTTAGACCCCGCCTTCGGGCTGTCACAATGTAAAGGTGGATGACGGTTTTTGGTAAATGGTTTTAGGGTAAGTTTTAAATTAGTATATTTTTAAAGCAAGTTTCTACCATTGTTGCATGTATGCAGCACTTGGTAATTAGACAGTTATGTTGCAGAATATACTCTTCTTGTAACTATTTCTTTTTGTTTTATATTAGTGGATGATTAGCACTAAAGTGCCAATGTCAGTGCCAGGGTCAGTTCGTCCAAATAAGGGATTATTTTGCAACAACAATTTGTTTAGGAAATGGAGAGTTTGACTTCATTTCTTTATAAAAGACATGTTATCTATGGTGGAATATTCCTGTACAAAAATTTTCGAAAAAAAATAATTCAGGTCATAATGGGTTAAGAAAGCTTATCTAGTGCCCATCATATTGGAAAATATTCAATGCTATCAATTTCTAGGGTTTCTAGGTAGAAGGGGGCCGCACTGTGGCCAATTCCACGATATCAGCGGGACAAAAGTAATTTTCAAATTTGTTTTAACTAATTAATAAATTGTTTCTATCTATTTAGTAGAAGACTCAAACTAGTGATATGTACTCCTTACACTCATGAATTACGTTTTTGGATTATGTATTTTAAGCTCAAAACAGTCACTTGAAATTTTAGGAATTTTCCATGTGCATCTTTAGTGTAGTAAAATACAGGGTGTCCCGAAATTAGCAGATTATATGATTAAAAATAAGTAAAAAAAGTTTCTATGAACTTGGATCGGATACGGTTTTTATTTAATATCTCCGAAAATAATTGGAACAAAATGATGAAATTTGGTTCAGACAGATGTTTTTAAAATGGGGTAAGTCATTTTTAAAATTTGTTCAAGAGTGGGGTAACTTTGAATGAGGTGGGGTAATAATTACCCCAACTTTTTTGTGTTTTTTTTTCAAGATTTTATGCAAAATTACGTATTTTCAACGGCAAAAAGCATGAAGAAAAGTATTCTTAAACATAGGTCGCAAAAAGCTGCGTAACGGACCCACGCTGCCCCCTAAATGTGTGCTCTGGAAAATGAGTGGACCTTTAATGAAGCTTTTTTCGACCTATGCTTAACCACTTAATGCACACATTTATTTTGAATTTTCGGTTAAAAAATAATAGGATTTTGTTAAATGAAAAATCATCTCCTTACACAACATTTAGCCAAAATTAAATATTTCCGGGGTCGAATTAACTGTATTTTGTCTGGGAGTGAGGTGGGGTAATATTGAATTTATATCTAGAAAACTAAAGCATTTTTTTTGTTATGAGTGCTGTGGGTACCTACAAGTACAGGTATAGGTACAGGTAAATACAACATTTATTTACCAAATAAACACAACGTAGAACATTAGGTCATGCATATTGCGAGTTTACCAGCCAATAAAGCGCGCCCGTGACATACACAGGCATGTGCATTAAGTGGTTAAGAATACTTTTCTTCGTGCTTTTTGCCATACAATACGCTAATGGAACACTCAGCACCGATTTTTCTGTTTCGGGACTCATTTTTCTACTTTCATAATTTCTAATAAAAAATAGGAGTTGCTATTTGAAAATAAAAATTTACTATTGATATCGATGAACTCTGAAAAAACATCACATTTTTTAAAATGATATTGAACATAGTAAAACCAGATGAGTAGCATTGGGTAAAACAGAAAAAAAAAACACAAATTGGCAAATATCGCCAAATCTAGATACACAATTAACGTGTTAACCTCAAATAAAAAATTAACCATCACTCACCTGTTCTTTAAGTCATGCCCGCAAAAGGGCGATCATTTATCATTGGATATTCGGATCGACCCAGATCAACCATCGCCTCTACATACAACAGCCACTTGATATTCCTATGGTTTAATTTAGTTTCACACATGATGTTTAGGGCTGATTTGTTATTATAGGAGACCCATTTCCAATGAAGTTGGTCCGGTCCAGTCTTAGGATAAAATTTCTTCATAATTTAGAGCGCTTTCAATATGATGGAGATATCCTCATACTAAATCTATGTTTTATGGTATTATAATAAAGTATTTTCCTTAGAGAAGATATAGTACCTGGAGTGGGAAAGCCGTATCTCGTTAATGAAAACTTCGCGAGCCATGATACAAGCTAACACAGAGCCGAAAGTCGCGCAACGAGATCACGTGACTAAGGAGAATCGCACGAAATACAATCGGCCATGCATATAGTGAAACGGCTGGAATCAGCATTCAATTTTTCTACGCTGCGCTACAGCGACAACGCCACTGCTTTGGCCAACTTTCAGGAGTCACGTGATACTTTAAGGCTCATTTTCGCGTGTCATAGGCAGTCGTATGTTGGCACGTCGGACGGCTCGTAGTTCCCACTCCATCTATTTCTACTCTAAGGTATTTACGGACACGCCTTGAGTGTTGTGGAACCACTGATTTGGTACCGTTGCTGTCTCCATTGCCAACTTCACACGATTGGGTATACGTCAGTACATCATTTGAAGGTCAGCAGCACAGAAAGCAACAGTTCGTTAGTAAACAGTTGAGAGCAAACATTTCTGGATTATTTAAAAGAAGTGCGTGTGAGACTTCATTATTGTTATAATTAACATTAGTACTTGCGCGAAATATATTTTGCGTTTGGACATTGTTAGACATTGACATTGTTGGAAGTGCTATTTAAAAATGGGCTCGACAACATGCATCGTAAAGACCGAACTTTGTTGAAAAAAATGCAAGTATTACGGAATGAACACCTACTGAGATTTTCAATATGATATTAATATTGTCAAAAAGTGAAGCCTTATTTTGATTTTCCTGATCATTTCTTTTTGAACAATTCTTTCTACTGTAACGGTTTGGGTATTGTCGTTTATGTTGTTTATACTCAAACTCGTACTTTAAAACTTACTACAATTTATTATTAAAAGGTTTAAAGAATATACATATTTAAACTAGAATTGGATAAGTACTCTCTACACTTAAAATGAAACGACTAGCCTAAATGTTAGTTAAAATGGGAATCATCGAATGAATGCTGGCCAGGCTGGACGCTGGTCCTAAGAGATAATATCCCAATACAAGGGTCGCTTCCCTATCAGCAGACTGTACATAGAACTTAATTTTGTTTAGAAGAATTTGAGAGTCCGCATCAGGAGAAGCTTGACTCATTCACATTCTGTGGGGAAAGTTACCAATGACTAAATGAAATATTAATGTGTAAACAAACAAACGAAGAATTTACAAAATATTGACTTGCCAAGATTGGGATATGACACTACATTTAGCTTGTTACTTGTTCATTAAAACTGTTCCATTTGTTCATTTGTAACCAGAGTACTGTGATATGCTTATTGTTTATCAAGAGTGTAGAAGGAGTGTTAATGTTGTGAAAGCTAGGTACAAAAATTCTCTCGGGCTTGTGTATTTGCAGGAAATAGGCATAAAAAATTAGAAATATAATTTTCCATTAAAAACATACCTACATGGACCTACAAAAAACCTTGAAGCCGTGAACCTAATTAAACAATGAAATTAAGTTTGCCTATTTAAGTCAAATGATTTTATTTGAAATATTTTTCTCACTTGTATTAATTTTATTCTTGTAACGTGGCACAGTTGAGTGATATTGTTAATGGGGATCACTTTAAACATTTACTTTAATGTTAAAATTGATTTCAATCAATATCTAAAAGTTAATATTCCTCATTGTTTTTCTCAATGGGCGCTAAGGTAGTGGGGTCCAAAATTCAAAGGCACTTGTAACACTTGATGAACTCAAAATGCTTTCTAATGCGTCCTGGTCTATACAGGGTGAGTCGTGAGAAACGGACCGAACTTCAGGAATGCATTGTAGACATCAAAACAACGTAGAAAAACTCAAATGTTGTTATCCGATTCTCATTTGTTTTCAAGTTATAGGGAAATTTAAAATAAACTAATTTTCATATACCTAATAACTTGTGGGTGATTATTACATTCTTATATTAAATGTTCAGAAATACCGCCATACACCTCTATATATTTGTTTTGTCTACGAAGGGCGCCTATTACTCTCGTGATTGAATCATGTCTTTGTCAATTTTTTTTAAATATTTAATTACGCTATAACTTGAAAACAAATGAAAATCAGATAACAACATTTGAGTTTTTAACTTTATTTGTATGTGTATAGTCAATTTCTGGCTTTTGTCCCGTTCCTCAATGTTAATTTTTATTAATTTTTTTAATTCTCTATTACGCAATAACTTGAAAACAAATGAAAATCGGATAACAACATTTGAGTTTTTCTACAATGATCTCATGTTTACAATACACTTCTGAAGTTCGGTTCGTTTCCCACGACTCACCCTGTATAACGCCACATTTGAAGAATATCGGAAATTGTCATTCATCAAAACATTAAGTTCTTTTTATGACATCCTGTATTCCATTTAATATTTCGATGGATGCAAATGAATCTGGCATTTCCTCTATAAAGTTGTTGGGAATCCTTCACTTTAAAATTATTTTTACCCTTTCTAGACCGCAATATGAAATTAGGGGCTACGACAACTGTATCATCCACTTTTGTGACAATATTGGACGCTTTGTTAGTCAAGTTGAAGAATTGAGCTTGGAGTGTTTCCATTTCCAGTATGTTTTTATCAGGGCCAGATTCGAATACAGTGAAAGTCGTTTATAACGACGTCGCTTACAACGACAAGTCGCTTATAACGACTAAAACGTAAATAATTGGTTGGATTCTCATATGCCAATGCTTTCAAAAGTCGCATATAACGTCGCCGGTTATAACGACGAAGTCGCTCTTAACGACCTGCTGAGCTCAGACTAGGGCCGGATATAACGTCGTGTGTAAAGAAAAATGCACGCGTTTCTCTTAGAATCCCAGTCAGCAATGCTCCTATTGGTCTCTATGGACCAATGGAAACAAACTCTTGTAACCTGATGATCTTTATCACTGATGTGTGCGTTTAGTAGTGTAGGCAAGCTGTTGATTTTAGTTGTGAACAAATTTGTAAGTACATAATGTGCTCAAAATATTTTTGCTTTAGAATAGGTCGTTGGCCATCATTACATACAGTGAACTAAACAGGGGATTACCAAGGACATTAGGTCTTTTATCATTGCCACACTTCCTACACTAGATGTGACCAATCAGCAGGTCGTATTTATCGAATGTGTTGCTGAGAATTGTGTGATCCGTCTTTATTGACGGGCTCGCATACTGCGCAGTTTTTCCTTAGTGACAATCCTCCTTCGAGTTTAATATACATTATTGATTAATTCGTACGTTACAAAAAAATTGCTTCCGAAGAACATAATGCAATTGATTGTAAACCGTTATTCAGCAGTTATATTTTGTTATTTTTCATAGATTCGCATATTGTAGAGTCTGATAATGCGGGACATTCCTCAGGTGTCATTCCTTAATAATATGTACGTATTTTACTTAATTTTTTTCGGGTGTTCACATATAACGACGTCCTTATATAACGACGGATTTTCTCGGTCCCTTGGAGGACGTTATAAGAGACTTTCACTGTACATAAATAATATTGTTGTGAATAATCTGGTCGCATTGAATGTGTTAATAAATGGCTTATCTTTTTGAGAACTATTCAAATTCTTCCGAAAGGAAATTGATAATGAAATATGTATATCTGAATAAGAAAAAAGTTGACAAGTGCCAGCAGAAATTCCGAAGAAAGAATATCCTGTATTACGGAAGTTGTGTGAATTTATATTCGACACGTCACTGCCAAGATTAATTTGTGAGAAAGTTCACACTATGTTACAAAAAAATATGCTTGAAAGATTGGATGAACCCGGAATTATCATAGGATTTGTCCACACGTTGAAAAATCATGCTAAAGATGAAGGGATAGAAATATTTACACTTTGAAATAGGAAAAATCATTGAGTAAAGAGATTCATTTACTCAATGGCAAAACCAAATTTTTCCATGAAATTGTAGAAAAACAGTCTAAGAGGCAACCAGCTCGCCAGAGGTATAAAATAGAGAAGAGAGTGCGCGATCACAACAAAAAGTTACGCCGTGAAGCGAAGAAGAATCCAAAAAGCAAGAAGCAAGGTGTCCTGCAAGTACCCAACATATGCCCCTTCAAAGAGGACATTCTAAAGGAAGTGGAGGCGCTGAAGAAACAAAATGAGGAGGAGAAGCAGAAGAGGCGTGAAGCTGCCAGACTTGAGAAGAAGAAAAAGAAAGAGGAAGATGCAAAGACTAAACTTGCTGGTGGTCTTCAGTCGATGGTTGCTAACGCGGAAGTGAGAGGAAAAATACACGATGCACTTACTCCTGATAGTGTGGAGAAACAAGAGGTGCCAAAAGGACAGGAAAATTCCCTCAAGGCTTATTATAAAGAGTTCAAGAAGGTTATCGAGGCTGCTGATGTCATATTGGAGGTTGTGGATGCTAGGGACCCTTTGGGATCAAGATGTCTACAAGTGGAACAGGCTGTTAGGGAATCCCAGGGTAGCAAACGATTGGTTACGGTTTTGAATAAAGCAGGTATGCTTTATAAATTATTTAATACCTCTTTAATATTCACAACTAATCAGTTTTGTTTAGTAGTATTCAACCTGTAAACAAGACAGTGTTAACATTTATTTACTATATTATTTAGTGAGGTAGATATGCTAATTTTATTAACTCTTTAACGACAGCTGTCTTCAATAAACGACTAAAATTCATAGTGTTGAACTATTTCAGTGATTGAAGGGTTGAATATTTTAATCTCCAAGTAGTTATTTCACTGTTTAAAGATTGTATGAAAATATATGTTATAGATTTAGTACCGAGGGATATCCTGGACAAATGGCTAAAATACCTGAGAAGATCGACACCTGCCGTGGCTTTTAAAGCTTCGACACAAAACCAAACAAGAAAATTAGGACAGAAAAAGTTTGCTCAAGCCAAGAAAACGAAAGTCATGCAGAGCTCCACTTGTGTTGGAGCCGACTTGCTTATGTCTCTCCTTGCAAATTATTGCCGCAATAAGGGCATTAAAACGTCCATTAGAGTCGGAGTTGTTGGACTGCCAAATGTGGGGAAAAGCTCTTTGATTAACAGTTTAAAACGTTCTAGAGCTTGCAACGTTGGGGCGACACCTGGTGTTACGCGGTTCGTGCATTCCTGGTTCTATGTTGCACTGTATAGTTAAATAATAAATATCAATAACTAGATTTACAAATTACTTCAATTATATAACTATGTAAATTGAAAGAGGAATGAAATTTTAGTGCAATGCAAGAAGTGCAGTTGGATTCGAAAATAAAACTGCTCGATTCACCAGGAATTGTCTTTGCCGCTGGCTCAGACAGCAGTGCCTCTTTACGCAATGCTGTAAAGGTGTCATCTTTAGCTGATCCTGTTACTCCAGCTAACGCTATACTTCAGAGAGTTACTAAAAATCAAATGATGGAGATGTATGATATTACAGAATACAATACGCTTGATGTAAGCGCATCAAACATTTATTTATTACAAATTATCTCATTAATGTTTCCACTGTTTCGGTTTATTTGTGGAAATTCGTAATGATAAATGCATTTTATAGGAATTTTACTCACTGAAAGCAGCAAGGATGGGTAGATTCAAGAAAGGCGGAATTCCTGATGCTATTGCCGCTGCAAGGAGTCTGTTGGAGGATTGGAACAGGTGAGAATAATAATTTATTCAATTAAAATTGTTACTTCAAGTTTTTTCAAAAATAAAAGGTGTTTTTTTTAAATAGCAACTCGAATATTGCATTTGAGTTTCATGTCTATTATCACATTCGTACTCTAATGAAATTTATTTTTAACGAAAACTTCATGTACTACGATTAAAGACTGTTAGTAAAAATATTTGATTGATAATTTTCAGTGGAAAAATCAAGTATTACACCTTACCACCTGAAGATGCCAACGACGTCCACATCAGTTCAGAATTTGTTCAGGAAGTTGCGAAAGAATTCGATTTAGACAATATCGATGCCATGGAAAGTGAAGTCCTCACAGAATTAGAGAAAGAAGGGGCCGAATCGAAGATCGATCCAATTTTAATGGAAAGTTTAGGGCCTTTGAACGCTGAAGAAAAAATGGACGAAGACAAAGAAGAAAGCAAACCTGCTGAAGAATTGGTGAGTATTATTTCTCTTAGATTATCTGAATTCGTGTTGAAATTTTCTTAGGTTTCCTTAACCTTTTAACTACGGCGGTCGTCAATAAGTGACCGGGATCCATAACGTTACATTTTTCCAGTAGTTAAAGGGTTAATATGTGATATATCACTCTTTCTTGCGCAGATTTCTTCAAACGTAAGCATCAAAACTACAGCTAAGAAAGGCAAAGCTAAGGGAGCAGCAAGGGTTAAAAAGGTCGATCCGGAAATGGAATTGGAAGGAAACCAGCAGTTCAATCAAATCAAGAAGAAGCAATTCAAGAAGCAAAAGAAAGAACAAAATCGAAGGGATAGAGTTGCCACACAATTAGCTGCCGGATTGGAAAATTTCACATTGAGCAAATCAAGTGATAATTATGAGTTTGATGTTGACTTCGAAAAGAAATAGTTTAGCGAACATCTGTAATTGATTTACAATATATGATCAACGTTGACTGAAAGTGTGGTTTTATTCTATAAAACGTTTACTTTGTTATATTTTCTAATCAATTGATAAATTAATAAATAATGTTTCAAATTAATTCATTAAGTCAATTTTATTGCTCATTTTATTTATTAATGAGTACTACTAGTGTTTTATAGAGAAGTGTTATACGTTGTGGTAATTATGGAATTAAAATGGCCTGCTATTAAAATAAATTTTACATTGGTGAAAACTAAAGGTTTTTTTGCCGAAAACTTTTGCGACATACCCTGTATAACATATTCTAAATTTGTGAATCATGCACATGTTTTTTTGAAGAGTAATGACAAATTAAGTCTATGGTTAATAAACGTCAACGCAACAACCTAACCTCAAAATCAGCTGTCAAATTGAATTCTAACCTTAATAATAAAAAATGCTTCCTTCATTATTTAATTTCAACGTTACGAGACTGCTAACCGGTAATTTACTATTCAATTACTTACAATAAATTTTGTCTATGTATAAGATGTCATAATTTTGTTTTTTAATGTGATATACCTAAAATTTTTCTCCTTATTCAGTAGCCCGAGGGTCTTTGTCGAGTCTTAAAAATGCCTCTAGGGGCTGCAGCACGGACCCAGATGCCCCCAAATTCGACATGGAAAACCCATATGAAAAGGAGAAAATAAAATGCATTCTCTGCAAATTGGACATAACTCCGGATTATAAAAATGTGAAGCTGTTGTCTCAATTTCAGTCACCATATACGGGTCGGATATACGGGAGGCACATAACTGGTTTGTGTGAGAATAAACAGAAACGGGTTGAAGCGGAAATTGTTAAAGCGCAGAGTGCAGGACTTATGGCTACCTATTTGAAAGAGGAGTGCTACTTGGGTGACCCGAAGCTCTTCGACCCAGAGAAGCCCATCAGGCAACATAGGTTTTAATAATTTGTACAGCATTTTTTAGAATAGAAAAATAGAAGTTTGGGATAAAAATTGCATGTTTTATTGGCAATATGTGATACCGAAGACTGGTATCATGTATATTCAAATCGCCTGGCGTAGGTCCCTTTTTGAACGTTTTAAAATAAAAGAAGCGTATGTTCAGCCGTGTTAAGTTTTATTTACACGAATTTTTATTCACCAAGTAATTTGTAGCCTTTTTGCCAATTAATTTCACAGAAGCAGCCATCAGCTGTGAGTAGCTATGAGCTGCCAAATCATGGTAAATAGGTTTAGTATGGGAATTCATCTTGGTAATCCCCCAAAATCCGTTATAATTTTCTCTTATTTTGGGGAACGGCTCTGTACTGCGAAAAGGTACAAAAAAGTGTGTTGTTACTTACGTAATGCAGCGCTCAAGAGAATGTCTTATCTGTTCTCTCTGCTGTGGATGGCGGGCAGTACTGATGGGGCGATATGGCGATGTCGGTCGTAGAGCACCAAAATACACTTTCACACAGGAAACACGTATTCCTCTAAAAACTCATTAATGTCCACCCAATC
Source organism: Hydrochus callosus (assembly GCA_033557855.1). Taxonomy (NCBI): domain Eukaryota; kingdom Metazoa; phylum Arthropoda; class Insecta; order Coleoptera; family Hydrochidae; genus Hydrochus; species Hydrochus callosus. The sequence continues at coordinate 65,517 of JAUIMY010000096.1, read as the reverse complement.
ACATCGGAACAAAAACTAATAAATGTTCAAAATGTCCGCCTCGTGCTGCTATGCAAGCATTACTCACTGCATGGAGCCAAAACATCCGCAACGTTGAAAATTCTCTGCAATTCTGAAACGTCGTCAATTGGTTGTCCGACGTATACCAATTCACTAAAATGTCCCCAAAAATAATCCAACGGATTGAGATCTGGAGATCTCGCCATCTCAAAGTCCAAATGTTCAAGAAGAACCGACGTTGAACTCGATCGACATGCATTGTATGGGGGTTGGGTTTTCTAAAGTCCAAATGTGCTGATTATGCAATCCCTCGGGGATAATCTCCCTCAAGAAGTTGATGAACTCGTTGGTAGTGAGGAGGGTGAAGAGAGTCAAAATAAAGGGTCCTCCGCACATTGCAACGATCCGATTCGTAAGGGAGATTTTTAACGATAACGAGGATTTCTTCTCCTACTTCCAGCATTCTGGAATATCATTGCAAGTTGCACATCTCTATCGAATCTAAGAATGCAGATCCCAACTTCGTATTCATGGCATCACTGCACTAAAACAGCAAAAGTTGCACCTGAAAGAATCCGTCGACTAGGAAATCATTGACGGCAAAATCACACGGCTTTTCTGGCATTTCCGCGGTACCATAAAGGACGTCTATTTGTTCGGCGTTCGTAAAATTCGGCTTTACTCACAAATTCCCGAAATGCAATGAACGCGAACTGGCGATGGGGTGTGATGCTGCTTTCCTTTTTTGTTGATGTTTCTTCTAGACTGCGTTTTTCGCGTTTGGTGGTATTCCAGGACCGGGCAAACGAACTCTTTACTCCACCTCCACATCTTTTGGGTTGTGTTTAGAAAAAAATGGTGCAGGGAAAAGTTGTCTATTTTAATGAGTTATATTTAGTTCTACTTACGTGGAAATTCGACTAAAATCATAACTTTAGAGTTATATTGTTCAGAATGTAGGTGGGAGAAAACTTCTGGAAGAATTATTCGAAGATTTATTATTTTTAAAGGGTAACATAATTTCCAAACATGTACTATGGTACCTTAGCGTATCCTCAACAAATGTGCCCTATGAGTGCATCTTAGATTAGCCTAAGGTCTAGGAACCCAAAGGAAAAATTCTCCCGAATGAAAGTTCGATTTTTAGACACACCGTACTGCGCTATTTAATACTATCTCTTTATTAAATTGGTCGTGTGCAATCAGAAATTCGAAATTGCCTTGCAAAGCGAATCGGTTCCAACAATTCAATTTCGAAACAGTCTTTGGAATGATGTGTTTTTAGATCGGGTCTAGTTCGAGGGACTGGTCCTTCGCAGGGATCACTGGGTCGCTTCGAACTAGCTGCGCCGATGTATTGCACATTAAGATACACTTACACATAACTAATATTGAATATAGTCTAATTTTAACATTTATTAAATATTCTTGATCAATTCCTCAACAGAATAAACTTTGCAAACGTTAAATATCAAATAATTGTTGTAATAAAAATTCGGTTCGATTTTCTAATGCTCAATTTTTCGAATGTTGTCATATTATTGTACACCTCTAAAGAGGCACATTGATAAAGCATTGGGTTCAAATCATCGTTGAAGTAGCCGCTAACATTTAAGCTCGTTTTTATTAAGCGATAATTGACGAAATCAAGCGCACGACTGAACCCAAATTTAACGCGTTCGATTGGAAATTAGTAGAAATTTGCGTTGGTGGAGATTAAGCGTTGCAAACCGAACGAGTGCTTAGAATCGTAAGGACGTGCTCTGAATCACATGTATATCCGATGGGTAATTGATTACTAGCTAACACTTACAAAAATAGGTGAATGTTTCCAGCTAACTTTACTCTCTCGCTATTTTCTCACAAAGAGGGGCCTACTGTTCGAAGAAATGTACAAATTCCTCCGGTTAAATGTGTTTTTCAGTGTGAATTTCTCCACGTTTTCGCTGATTGTATAGATGGATGATATCTTCAGGCCGCTTTTCTCCGGAATTATGGTGAAGTTTGGACTGTAGTCTTCGTGATTCAAGTTGCCGTTGGAGTTGTTCAATAATAGGGGGCGTTTTTGCGAGTCGGAACGGAAGGATTTTGTGAAAAAATTCGATACGTGCTTAGGCGTGGACAGGCGGATGGACAAGGGACGCTTCGTTGAGGAAAACGGCGCTTTGCTCACGAATTTCGCGTTCGCCTTCTGCTGGGAGAAGGTGTAAATGTTGTTGTTGTTGATGTTCGTCTGCTTCGTGAGGTAGAGCGCATTGTTCTTCGTGGAATTGTTTATGTTGTTGTAGTAATACTGGAGGAAGTTGCCTGAGTTCTTTTTCGTCGGATTGTACAGGGCGTTGTTCTTCTGAAAGACTAGGTTTATGGGGTTGGGGTAGTAGATCTTGTCCAACGTCCGGATGGGCTTTTGCGTGCAGTTGCATGCGTTGTTCACTTGGCAGGCTGCTTCGGAGAGCTGTCACACTTCCTGCAGGAACTTCACGGGGCAGACGCCTTTGCGGTTGTCCCCTGAGCGGATCATCACCATGCCGTCCAGCTCTTCGCCTATTTGGATGACTATTTGGTCCCTTAGAAGCATTAGGCCGTTGTCGCCATCGGACACTTGCAAATTGTGGGTGACCTGAGCATTTCCCCAAAGTTTCGTTAGCTATTCTAGAATCACTAGCCTAACAAATTAAACATAATTCGTAATATGAGAAAAAATTCAGACACTCCTGTAGAAAATTATTCATCCCTCTACTATTATTTTTATTCAGCACAGTGCACTGGTGAATAAAAATAATAGTCGTTTAAGCCTGTTCTTCCTGTATACTAGGAGAACAGAGTTTAGAGACTATCAAAGATTACCAATTTTAAATCAATCGGTTGAAAAATTATATTGTTAGTAACAATTGAAAATAGGTTCTATGTATTTTAAAACTTAAAAAGGTCAGTTTTGCAGAAACTATGTTGATTAAATGTACAAGTACCTGCAATGGCTTTTCTCCTGGAGACAATTTAGAACAATATTTCGAGGGAAAATAGCCAACTTTCCCTAAACATTTCCCTTTCCACCAATCAGGATCAGACGTATCGATGACTGTGACTTTGTATCCAGCTTTGAGATCCAACTCGTCCTGATGTCGAGACTTGAAGTTGTACAGCACCACATATAAATTCGTGGGCAGCAGCCGATGCGGTTTCTGCAAATCGAGCGTTAAATTTTATGTTACGCCGGTAATTTCTAGCGCCGTAAGCAATTGAAGGGATATTTATATCGACGCTCAAATATTCAAAAAGGAACTCATAGTTAATGAATGTTTTCTCCTCGAAGAGGAGAGGAGCCCGGTAACAAGATTAGAGGACGGAGCTCGGCTGTTATGAATAAAGGATGAGACTTTCTTTATACTTATTGTGGGAAATAGCGGATTGCCCTAAGAGCGGATAAAGCTTGATAAATAATACATGATCAGATATTTCTTGGTGGATTGAAATCTTATCGCGACGTCTCCCCCGCGTTTATTGCTCAACTCTTGAATTTAAGTCGCTATAATCTTTTATTCCGGTCGTAAGGGGGAAATGGCTACAAATGCAATTTTCAATTGCGGAATCGGTTCGGTATCGCCACTGGAATTCCCAAGATTCCTCGGATTGCTCGAGATAGCTGTAAGTGCGCATTGCTGACCCATGACAACTGAACCTTACAATAACTTTACTGCGGTGTGCGAGAGCAAATTAATTTGCTTATCTATGTGCAAATTCGGGCAATAGCATAGACGTAGGGAGAATGTGCCATTCTAATTGGTTTTCTAATACAATGGGTCTATAATAGGCGGAGAGTTGAATGTTGCTAAATTGGATTTGCTGTGGGTCGATGCGAATCCTAAATGCGGACTTAATTCAGTCAGTTTTGAGTGCTATTGCAGATGGTTCCAGCGTTTATGACCGATTTTCCTTCACGACGTACAGAACCCACTTTGTGGACAAATTGTAAGAATAATAGTGTTCCAAACCTGCAATTTGTCTCGCATTCCCTCCAGACCCTCAAATTGAGTTTCGTTTGCTTCGGGATTCTTTTTAGTTGGAGGATGGCGATTCAATTGAATTTGATTTTTCCAACTCTGGATGTTATTCAATTACACTTCACCTATATTCTCTCAGGCGAACTCGCAACTTTGCCCCATTTGTCTCAAATGTTACTCCTGAGTTCTATGTTCTTCGTTCATAAGACTGAGTTATAAGAGACAATCAAATTTGGTAGAATTGAATAATATACGTAAAATTTGTATAATATACTTAATATTTGCATTTTCGTATTTATACATTTCGTTTCGCGTGTGTTTTAATGCAACTTCATTCGATTCGAAAGTTACATCTCTCCAGGAACTTTACACTAAGCTGGAGTTCAACCATAAAGCTTTTGACAAAACTTTAGATCACGAATGTGTTATCGAACTTTTCTATTTCACTTTTCCAATGGGGATTCCATGTTAGGGTTTGTGAAGGGTACAGTTAGGTGGATGGGGCACTACTTACTTCTAGAAAAGTCGTAAACGACTAGGTAATATTTTGTATCGTAAAATGGATACACAGCTGGATCCTTTTAATGCACATCGTAATTTTTATACTCTTCATTCTTCTTGCCAACAACGTTATTCCACTTTATGTTCGACCAGCAAATAGTCTGTAGTCTGCATTTTCAATTATATTTGAAATTTAACGGCCAAAGGAAAACCATAAAAGAGGGTAAATTTCAGCAGTACAACTAAGCAGTTTGCTAATACTTCAGTTCATCCATATTTCAACAGTATTTAGTCAGCAGCTACTCAGTATCTACGCATCAACCCCTCATAATATAATTTATACAGAAACGTAAATACCAAGATTATAAGTAATTAAAATTGCGACGTCAGAATATTTGATGCGAATAAATTCGGATATGAAGGAAACAAACCTTAGCTCCAACTGGACTCGGACAAGGGGAAGTGCTCGCCGAGGAGGGGCTTTTGTCATTGTCGTCTGGCAATTCCACCGAAGACATCCTTATGTTCTTCGCGCTGAGCAGGCGCCTGTTGTGAACGGGACTGGATGGCGCTGTCAAAAATTCATGGAATTTTACATGAGCCGGAAGCCAAGGGTGAGCGCCAGTATTAATTGAGACAGCGTCTCGAATAAAACGTGGTACTTATTCATGCGGGGGACGTTTCGTTAAGTAGAATAAAGGTGCTAATGCATACTTGAGTTGGCTTTCAGGGAACTTCGTGCTACGCAGTTGTGAACAGGCCTTACAGGAACTGTAACTGCAGGAGAAATCATGCAAATAGTTAGTCCTTGTGAAGAGGGCGTGAAGTTTAGTGTGGAATTTTTGAGGAGAGCCTTGCGAGTTGGGGTGCGCTAATGGAACATTTCTGGAGATTATGAGAGGTGCTTCAAGAGAACGCCCGATACCTAGAAGGGTTGCTTTTGTTCTGGGAAAATCTTGAAACTAACCCTTGAAGATATTAGGGCGGTAATAACCTATTCGAAGTGAAATGGAATCGTGAAAGTGTGATCATGCTTAGTGGAGGGTGAAAAAGTTAAAAATGGAAAGTGAATTTTGTGATGATGTATCTTCAGTACCTACTATCCTATCATGAATATTTTACAGTATTGCTCGCGTAGATTCTTCAGGGGCTTGGTTCTTGGAAGAAAATGTGCAACGTGAATTTTACTATTCGCAAGGAATGCAATTTGCGATAAAAAGTGAAGCGAACCTGAAATTTGGAATCCACAGAGCAATACGATTAAAAAGTACTTTCATTCGAAGTCCACCCTTTGACTGGCAACTGAAGACTTCAACACAACTTTTGGACATGACGTTAGAAGTTAGAAAACACTAGAACAATGTGCATTAAAATTTTTCAACGTGCTGAACACTATACAGTAATTTCGAAGGGGAAAAATCCAAGAAAAACATCTATTTGGTCATACATTGGATTCTCGATGAAGAGCTTTGCGTCGAATGCGGATCGCTGGTGGCAGCCTGTCCGTGATGTTTCCTTCTTTGCACGTGTTCCGTGCTTTCCGGCGAATCCAGAGATAAACTTTTCATGCGCAGATTAAGCTTTTGCCTTCTCGGTGAATGCGGAGCTAGATACAATCATAACTATTAACTTTCTACTGAGTAGAAGCGCTTTTCTTCGGGGGGAAGGCACACGGCAAAAATCGAAAAAGGTACGAGAGAAAAACGGGCTGGTTATTTGGGGATGTGCTGATTTCATGTCAAGAGGTGACTTCGGTGCATTCGTGCTTTATGTCACTATATGAAACCACCAGTCGTGGCCCAACACTAAACAACTATTTGTCGGTCCAATTTGCATCTAACCGTCTAAATTGTAAGTGATTGAGAGGTCTAACACGCAAAATGCAATATCTAAAACCACTATGTGACGGACCTATGATTCTTGCTACTCTGGTAAGTCGATCTATCAACTTTAAGGCCTGCTTCTGGATTATTCATTACGAATGCCCCTGGTTTTAGTGGAGCAGTGACGACATACTGCGAAGCTTTATGCTGAAGTAAATAATTTTGATGGGTCGCTGAACGTAAGCAAACTTTGGAAGTCTGCATATCTTTATTACCGATCTTAATATCTTCGGGAGATATAAAGCTAACGTGAATCTCAGTTACTGATAGAATCAACATATTCCGGACATCACTTCATCTCCCCCAAAATATTGCTAGGGCTAGTGATTACACTTTTCCGAATCAAGAGTGAAAATATTATATTGAAAATGACAGTCAAAGATTAGTTCGTAGATTTATTGAAGAATATAATAAATAAACTACGATTATTGTGAAAGAATGATTCCAAATCAATAGGTGTACAAAAATGTATATAAAAAGAAGCTGCAGTCAAAACACACGTTTAAAAAGGGAACTTTGAAAATTGTTCGAACGCCGACTAAAACTTGCTTAGCCCTAAAATTGATAGTGCAGACTTTTCGACTACAACCCCACAATACAGACCGAAATTGTTGGTCCCGTTTACGGGGTTAAATGTGACAGCACTGGTCGAAGTCCGCATGCTAGTTCCTGACAAAACAACACACATATTTACTATGTTTACACCTATTCAGTGTCAAGAGTGATCGTGTAAACATAGCAAAGTGATCACATCAAACACAAAAAAGAGAGATTTTAGTTGGACGAACAGTGGTAGGATAAAATGTTTGTGCGGTAATGTTGGATCAAACGCAAGGAACTCTGGGGGCTCACGTTTTCGCTTCGTTTCCTGCAACAGCAAACTTAAATTCGGCCTCACACTATTTCCACTTACGATTTGCTCATCTCCGCGTGAGGGATTTCCGGCGCCGAATAAAAGGGGTGCGTTCTTTTCATTTTATTATCACAGTTTCTGCATTTTTCATATATAACAATATCTTAATTCTACTGGTAGAATGACATTCGAACAGAATCATCAACAAACTGTGCTTTCTCCCGGTAAAAAAACAAACTTGAGCAAAAGGGAATATGCGGTTGAATTTTGGGTTCATTTCTTTGATTTTGAGGTTTTTCTAATGGGCGAGTTGCTGGGCAATTTGCCTTTTGACGGTGAGGGGGATGGAGGAGTGGGCGGCACGGACACCCCGTTTCCATTTTCTATTTGCGGCGGCCCTAAACATAAGGGTTGACCGAAAGGACGGGTTCCCGACGCATCTTGCGAATTTCTTTCTGAAAATTCAATGGAAAATTCAACCTTCCGACGTATGACGACAACACACAAGCTCGCTCTCGCGGAATTCGCAAAAACATTGTTAGTTATCACGTAAATATTTTAAATTTCATTATGTTATAATAAATATTTAGATATATTTGACTGCTTGGTGTTTACATGCACATAAAAATTGGGTTCCTGAAAGTACAGTATTTTTTTTGTCATTTTTGTCTATTCGGACTTTTTATTTGTGCAAATCCGCTGTGAATTCTGCATGATGTTGTGCCTATTGTTATACTCGTTCGCTCCATCTCTCTCATTGAAAATGTGTGGGAAAAATGTTGTTTAACCAAAGCACTACATAAAAACCAAGTACTCAAACAGAATGGAAGAAAATGCAAATAAAAAGAGCGATCGAGTAAAACAAACTAAAAATTCTACGAAGCTTTGCCGGCCAAATTTCAACATGTACTCTTTCCTGAGAATTCGTGGCAGTTCAATTAAGGGACTAACTAGTTTCATTAGTGGAAAAACGGTTTTGTTGCCAATGTCCAATTAATATGAATTACGCAGATTGATTTCACCCGCAAGGTTTTCGGGGAGAGTTTCTAGTTGAATTAATGTATGGAAAATAGGAAGCACTAGTCAGTCCGATGCGCGTAGCTTAAGAACTCCAAATAAAATATGTAGGCTAGAAGAGGATATCGGTCGTGAGGTGAGTCCAATTCTAAATATCACACCGAAAAGCAGAGTATCTAGAATGGGGTGAAGCACAACTACAGCAGGCAATTCTTAACGTCGAAAGCCAAAGGAAATCCCAATTAAATGCACAAACATCCAGGAGCATAACAGAAGTGAGGCATTTCCTGTGCCAATCCGCACCATGAAAACTCCTTTCGTAATGGAATCGAATTAGGTTATCTTAGAGCTGATCCAAGCTCTATAACTTTATCAGATTATGGTTTAGTCGTTTACGATGAATAAAAGACAATTAATCGATTCTTCGTTGTTAAACCATCCTAGGTTGACCCAACGTGTCCTTTGAGTGCAAAGTTCGTACCTACTTACAGTAGAATTGCCTCAATAAATCGTTCGGTGAATGTGTACCGTCCAAGGTCAATATTTGCAGGGAAAATTCACTATTAACTTTAAGTTTATAACTTGAGCGCCCTACAGACCGTTATCATTCAATCGCGGGGTATGCCTGGTTTTGGAGTTCATGCATTACCCCTGAATACCTGAATGGCCTAACTATTTTAATCATCCTAATGCAAAGCTTCTTCTAAAGGCGAAAACTAGAAGCTTAGGAGTTTGGTTTAATTTTTGGGTTTTCTTCCTTACAATAAACCTACTAAAAGTTTGGTTCAATATGCTGATGCGGGCATATTGAATCAATTTTTGCTTTAGACTGCTTATGATTAGTATGAGAAAGAAGTGTTCATGGTGGTTTCCTTTGCTTTTTTGGGGTCGTATGTACCTAGAAGGGAGGGCGAAACTATTTGAGGGTTATGAGACTAAGAACTACATAAAATAACATGAAATCACGCGTACTTTCAGGTAGAGAGATGGAACGGTGGCCCGGGGAACCATGCCTTGACCGGGAACCGAACCCAGTCAGACTTTTCATCCCAGCAAAAATCCTTCGCCTCATAGAGCTTTCAGAACTGCTTGGCCCCTGAACGTATCTACGATCTAAACGAATTCGGCCGTTTTTAGAAATCACACACCAAAACATTTCGATCAATTCTCACAAATCAAGGGCGGAACATTTTCCGGTGGAATTGCGTGAAACTTGGAGTTTCGAGGTCCAAATCTCAAAGTTCCAGCTTCACCATTCGAAAACCAAACCAGTGGTTATTCTGTTACGTTGTTTAGACATTTTAAAATGGATTTATGTCGAGTTAGATGGTTGTTAGTACGGTTACGAGCGATAGCAATGTATCAACTTACCTTCGTCTAAAATACCACAGTCTTCCGAATTATTTTCAGTTCGAAAAGAAATGCGTCATGAATTATTCTCGGTGTCCGCCTGCGTGAGGCTTTCAGGGCGTTTAAATATTGTAAGCTTCCCCAGACAAAAAGGGATGAAGGAGATTTGGAGGATAATTCGTTGGAATGAGGGTTTTGGTGCTTTTTTTGTAGTAACGAAAACATGCGGCATTAGCCCAATTTTCGAGATAGGAAGGAAGTTATATTTTTTGATAGAGGCCTAAGGCTCTCTTTGCCAGAGTCTCGAATGCAAGAAGAAGAGCCAGGCATTTATCTGCAAACACAAATATTTCAATCGCATATTCTGTTGATATCGTTTCAATTCCATTTGAGTCGGAACGTTACTGCTTGGTGTTGATGAAATATTTGTGCTTCTGAGAAGAATTTTCTTGTTGAGGATTCGTTCTGGACAAACCTGAGCTGGTCGAACAAGGAGCAGGGTTTATGACGGTCAGGTTAGAGCCCTGTGGTCTGGTGCCCTGGGCAGGGGGTGCGGGCCTACGATTCAGGCTCTGCCCGGAGCTGCCCGAGCTACCGGGGTTAGATCCTGCAGCGCCCCTATCCACTGTTATCCCAATTGAAGGGGGTGTCTCAACGTTAACGCGTGGTTTGCTGTTCGAAATTTCGCCGGCTTGCTTAAGCACCTGATATATTAGGTCCACTTCGGTGTTCTCTGTTGGGGCGACTGCTCGTTCGAAAAAGAGAGAGAACACCCCCTAGTTGCATTTTCAAGACTGGCACAGTATATTCTTACAGTAGGTATGGGGATCTTCGATCCGGAGGGTGATGGCCATTTCAGACATATACTCAAATAATATGTGCCTAACTGAAGAAAATTTGACATGGCATCAAGTGACTTTGCAACTTGTGCTTTTTTGTAATCTAATTGATGCCCTGGGACCCTAAATTAATTGTGGTTCCTAAAAAGGAGAAACCACAAAGAAAAACGTTTTAATTAATCTTTTTAAATGATACAAATTGAGTGCAAAGTTTCAAGGTAGTACCAAATATAGTATAGTATTGAGTAGGAGATTGACGAGTGGATTTTTCATCAGCTTTGCGTCACCATTACACAATAATTTCATCAAACCATTGAGTTTTATGTGAAACTTGATTGAATGAATAGTTATTTAGATTATTCAAAGATGAGTTTTAAAGAGTTTATTCCATTTGTTGTGGTGCAGAATTTCGTACACATAACACATAATTCGGTTAATCTAGAATATCATTCAAGTATCTGGAAATTGATTTGCTTAAGCTTCTGTACCACACGTAACTTAGTGTGACGGCAGGAGAAAACCATAAATCTCGAAAGAAAAAGTTAGGGAAGCATTATATTTGAGCAGTGTAAAATGGCAATCACATCGAACATAGCTGAAGCTGGATGAGGCTGAAATGATAATGGGGACATCCGAAACATATAAAATTCCTTTTGGACGTCCGACGATGAGACTGAGATGAGCACAAAACAATTCAATTCAGGCTTCCAAACCCAGTATCTACCTATGGTTGAGACTGGCGAAGGGAGTTGCAAGCGTCCGTTGCCCTTCGCGGAAGTACTCCGGTACATCATCGGTATCATTCCGGAGAATGCGTCGTATTTCTCTGACCCTTTTCAGTACAATGTCACAATTAAAAGACGTAGCTATTCTCCACTGTTGTGTCATCATTTTCGATCCGGCGTTCGTGAATGAAGAGAAATAAAATGGAAAAGAGAAGCTGCAGCTCTACTGAAATGAATCAGAGTGAAGACAGTAACGGCTAAACAGCAACGGCTTGCATGTCGACTGTATTTCACGACAGGGCTAGGTTGGCCATAAAAGCTGACAGTAATAATTTTTATCTATTTTTATTTAATGCCGGTTGCGCCTATATTAGAGGTACCCCCACCGGCAATTGATAACTGGAACTGTATGTTGCTAAATTTGTTCGGTGTATTTCAGGTGCACCCTGTGGACTTGAAGTAGGTTAGCAATTTTTATCTGTCGTTTTACTGTCTTCACTCTCATTCGAAATGATCGAGGAGAAGCATGTAACGACGTCAGTCCGGCCAAAAGGCAGGTGATGATGCAATTTTCATCCAGATCATTCCAAGCTACGCTCCGGACTGAAGATTTTACAAGCTCCTATTCCGAACGTAAATCAGAAATAATGACACGGAAGCCGGGCAAGAAGGCTGTTGAACAAATTGCGCAGTGGGTGGCGGGTGGAGAAAAGACGCGAGTTGACGATCGCTACAATTTGATTGCCTCTCCAGGTACTTACTTTCTTCCTCGACGGTCGTTTCCGGTACGCGTGTCTCAATTTCCGAGGTGGACTTCTGCCTCCGCAGGAGGCGAGCTTTAGCCTGGCATTTGGAGGCTTTCTCTTGGCAATCGAGGTGCACGTTCATCTTGCATATCCGGCACTTCAATCCTTGCCTCGTGTGGCCTGGAAAAGGGGGATATTTGGGCGATGCTCGGAGGAATAGCACGTTCAGATTTTATTTGGGGAGACGGAAAGTTTTCAATTCGCTTCGGGTTTGCGGGGTTTTATGAATTGAAAAATCGAGTGAAAATCCTATTTGCAGGGTCGTAAAGCGCCTCCATGTCGGCGTATGATTATTCCTGCGAGGAAACTGATGGCGACCGAGTTTATGTTTCACGACTTGTGCCGAGTTTAGCAGAACTGCTATGTTTTTTTTATTGCGTACTTAGCGCAGTTTTCCAACGGCAAATTCGAGAGTTGCGAGCGCCGTCGACTGCAACTCGTGAAATTACTTGGAAGATTGCATTGTGGGCTGAATTGAAACTTTAATAGGTATTGTGCGAGGGAAATTGATAGTAACCTCAGACTCGACAACGTAAATGACTAGGGACGTGAAATAATACGACTACATAACGCGGTATTCGCCGATTCAAGCGGGATTTAAGGAGCTCAGGGCGAATTAATCACCGGTCTTAGTTCAAGAGCGTTTTCGATGGGTGTGCTCGCAACGGGGTCCTCCCAAATAGTCAAAGGATAACCCAACTAAACTGATTACAATACGGAACTGCAAAGCCTCTTGGACCTTGATACTCAAAGCAATTCGATTGGTTTTGATAGGTAGTAGCGTAATCCCATTTCCCAGGTGAGGAATATTAATATTGAGATAATTTAATGGAGGTATCGGTGCGGTGGAGGCGGAGAGAAAATTTATTGAGTTAGGTAACCGTAGCAAACTCCACTGCGACCTCTATAAATTTATGAAAACCTATTTTGCGCTTCTTATGGATCTCATTATTCAAAGAAACTGCAACTTGACTACGAAATATGCGAGACCTACTTGAATATTCCTTGCTATAACACAGTTCTAGCGGAAAACAAATAACTCCTCATTATGCAGTCGCTTCAACAAGCCATGAACTTTTACACAAGGAAATTCTGATAATCAAGGCTTGTTTCTTTGAACAATTAGACTTCGTCTCCCAGCTTTTTACTAGCTTCCGAGTTGATGTTGCTTTTCATACGGTTACGAACGGGCGCAAGAGGAAAATGATGACAATAAATAGTAGGAGGGCCAACGTCATTTCCCCGCTCGCATCCCTGTTAATACTCAAATTACGTAGAACATAATCAAATTTCGTTTTCGCCAGAAACCAGTAGACAAGTTAATGGAGGAATGTCTTCTGATTATTCCCGTGACGTCTGCAGTAAATTAGGCAACACTCAGTCTTTAATTGCACTTTCTGCGCTACACATGCAGAGGAGGCTACGTACGACCTGCGGAATTACATTCCACTCTAATTTACCCGAAAAGCCGCACCGAATTCAGCCAGGATGCAATCTCGTACCTGATGAAACTCTCGGGGTGGAAGAAAATTAAGAGGATAATACATCGCTGCAAGGGAAGCGACCTTCATTTAGCGCGTAGTGCGAATTACTTAATGCATCCCGAAGGCGGGAAATTGGCGAAACTTTCCATATTGCAGACAAGCATTTTCAACCGTCAAAAACACAAAACAATCACTAAGGTTGGATTCCCTTTAATTAAAACCGCCTATTCAATAAAGAATTTTGCAAATCTTCTAATTTCTTATAGTCGTGTGCAGTTGCAGTCTGGACATTGCACGGCAGTAAAGGAAAAAATTATACCACGAAGGATTCATAAATTATAGTTGAAAAAACTTAAGGCTCGCGCAAATTAAGAATTATCCAATGCGCAATTTATACGAACAATAGCAACCTAATTACGACTGGGGAGTCCATTAATTTCGGCGGGCCAGACGGGGAAAAATCCAATACGCATTCAATGCCAGATAAAGCGGAATTCCCTGAACAATTTCTCGGGTAATTTCGCAATTCAATGCTCCGGCGGCATTATGTCAATTATGTAGCGCGTTTCCATCGCACAATGGCTGAAAGGAAAGTGCTTTTGAGCAGTCCCTTACCTCTCAACACTTGGGAGCAAACGTCGCATGGGGTGATTTTCTTGTAAGTGTATTCCTGGAAATTGTGGGCGTCCGGATCGCCCCTGAGCAGCTCTTTGGTGGCCGCCGATCCGTTTTTCCTACAGAAACGACGGTATTAATATTTACGTCCCGCTTTCCCAGAGGGGGTTGTTTCAAGCGTGTCGCGTGTCCAAGCGTCAGACCGAAAATGATTAACCTCCCGCCCGACTTTGATGGGATTTCTCTGATCTCTACTGGTGACGCCACACAGAGTGCTATCTGGAGTTAATCTGGTCGGAGACAAAGTGAACAGCGGGAAAATATCAAAGGGGACATTCCTCGGTAAATGGGCTGCGTAATGTGGTTTTAATTCACATCCAGTGGACTAAGGGAACAGATGTTTTAGGTACGGCCAGCATTCAAACAAGTTTAATTACTCGATTAAGATTTATTGATGGTGGGTCACCCTAATTACTCGAAATGACCCCGATACGACCAGCCTTCCGTAGTTATAAACAAATTTAAGGTCAATTAGGCTGAGGGCTAGTTTCGGTTCCAATACGAGAAGTATAAGTCGGGAGCATGCAGGAAGCACCATCACATCCAAGACAAACGGAATCTATTCTAATATACGTACTCTGTTATGTACAGGGCGATCTATAAATTAGAATTCGAGTAAAGTCGCCTTAAATTCAGATGGAATGTACATGAATACACCTTTAATATCCTGAAAATGGCGAGAAATCCGAGAAGAGTGAGAAAATGAGCTCATGAAAAATGGAATGGTGAGCGCACGGAATTAATCTCCCGGCGCCTCCGCCATACGCCAAAGCCAGACAAATGAGAAAGCAATAGGAATAGAATTTCGACGAAGCTATAGTCACACAAAACACGAGGAGTATATACAGAGTAACCTGCTAATATGACTAACCACCCAAGTTGACCAAATTTGACTTGATCTCTTCGGCGCGGCGGTCACATAAGCGAGTTTTACTTCCAAGAGTGCATAGTAAAACATTTTCAACCGTAAAGCATCGATGGTCTTCAAGAAGGGCAAGAAGGAAAGAGTGCATGTTTCCACTAAATGTATACAGACGTGTTTGCAAGCACATTAAAGCTATATGACACCTGTTTTTTACCTCATCTGTATGATTGTAGATACTGCGTGGTACATTTGGTTTCTTCTAGATTTAAAAACACAAACATCAATAACAAAGTGTTTCGAGTTATCGGCAGCTACTTTTTGTTAGGATTGTTTGAAAAGTGCTCTAAATCCCGCGCCATTTCATCCCAACACATTCAATAATCGTTTATTCAAGCCGAGCACTTTTCAAACGTATTGGAATCATTCTCTCCTCACATGAACTCATCCAATACACACTACAAACAAAAGAGAGAACACATTATGTTAAAAACGTTCGCTAAAGTTATGTATGTACAACTAAGTAATCGAAAATTTGGAACGAAACCGGACATCGACCCCAGAATGCTGATACTTACTTTTCCGTTTCCGGCGGTGGCGTTTTAAGGCTCTTGAACGCCTTGAGCCACTTGTTCTTCATGCTGCCCGTGCTCGCGGAAGACATTTTTCTTTCGCGTGCCGCGTCCCCCGTCTCCAATTTATTGGAGAAAAGCTCTTTCTGTAATCAAAGCGAAACACTCCTTTAGCGAATCGCAGAGCGAAACACTTTGGATTAGCCATCTACCTACATCTACGTCTGAATTAACATGAAGATTTATTTAAGCTTGAGGTCCCTAGGGGAAGCGTCCTTCCATTTATCCAAGGTAGGAACTACTCCAACTTGATTGGTTGATATTAGGGAGGTAGCATTTAATTTGGCTAACGCTCTAACGGGAGCAACATCGAACATTGCGGAATCTAATAGCGAAGATCACAGAATCTTCCCGGCATGACGTCAAGCATACTGGAATTTTATACAAGGTCCTAATCCTATGAAATACTATTCGGATGGGATGAAATTCGTTCTAATTTGCGCTAAGGATGAGAGGAAATTTCGTTCTAACAGGTACATTTAGGATGGAAGTTGCTCTAATAACTCAGTTGAATTGTGAAATTAACTAGTTATTAGCAATTTAGAATAGTTTTGTAATAATTCCGTAATAACACTCTTTTGAAACTTCATTTTTAAGAGTGCAATAACATATTAATTATATGGGTGCAATAATATATCAATTATTAGTATAAGGGTGAAATGGAAATAAAAATATCAACTTCACATATCAATTCCAGAATCCAACTATAGTTATAGCTTAAATCACTGACTATATGACTGCGAACGGCGAAAACATAGAATATTTTGGATGCAAAATGGAACAAACCCCTAAATTCAAATGGAGATTTCTATTTCGTGGTGGACGTTTGGAAGCTTCCGTTATTTCAGAACAAGAAAAAAGATCCCTCTGCAGAAAGAACGTGGCATTTTTCATTCCAATAAACTCTATCACAAATCAATAATTATTGGTAGGAATAAATTGCATTGTGTTGAGTATTGCTGAAGACCCCAGGTAAGGAAATTAGAACCGGTTTTCTGAAATTATTGGTTAAGCGCAAACTTTTATAACAGATGGTGGAGGCGCCGGGGGATTAATTCAGCCAGTTGCAATATTTTAAATATTCATAGCATCCGTCGCGAAATTGCATTTTATATGCATGTATGCATAATACAGTGTTATTGATACTTACAGAATTGGAGGAACATTTTATTTTTCTCGCGAAAACAATATTCAATTGCTACTTGCTCAATCGAATACCTATAAGCGCTATCGACAGTTACAATAATAAGGACGCGTAACGTAGAATTAAAGATATCGATTTGAAATTACCCGACCAACTTTCGTATAAGTGTAGTGGACAAGAGACTTATTGATTGCGAATTAAATTGGGAAACTGGAGGTGGAAATTGATTCAACGAGGCTATCAATTTAAAGTTTTAAACATGTGTTCCAAATGTTCGTGTCTATGCTTTTCAATGTAACATTTTCAGAACATTCCTCATAAATGTGTAATGTGATTTACAACTTGTTTTATACAGAGCAAGATAACGATACCATCGGTTTGTCCAATACTCCACGAGCGTTATCAACAGCAAAGTTATCGGTTAATCGATATGAAATGGAATGAGCTCGTCGCTTTCATCCACTCCACTTTTCCCACGAAATCCCAAATATAAATCGAATTCCCAGTCGGGCCTACAAGGTAACTTTATTACTGAATAACGTCAAGGGTCAACGGAGAAAGAGACTTGTTGATTTACAGCGACTCTAAATCAAATTTCGTAATTGCTGGGGATGATGCTCAACTGACGTCAGTCCGAGTGAAAAATAGACCTATTGAAGTGAAGAGGGAATGCGAAAAATGCTCATAATTCCAGAGCTTCTCTTCACCGGTATCCCTGAGAAATGTCAATACATTTTTTAGAGTGGATTAATTTAATTAAATTACTTCCTCCGCTCACAAATGTGTACCATTGATTAATGCAAACTTTATTACCTCCGCTAAAAAAATATGCTACATGTTACTATAATTGTTATGGGTGCCATAATTTGGGACAGACTGAGCAGATCTGTAAAACACATGATAAGAATAAGTCAGTATGAAGAGAGGTGTTCAATGAATTTCAAATGTGGCCGTCGTATCTAGTAATTGACCTTGGCAATAATACAAACATTAGGGAGAAGGTCACCTAAGGGGGTTGAAATTGATGAGAACTCCAACCCCCAAGGGAATAATACATTAATTGGGCTTCCATAATATCGAAATGAAAACTTCAGTGATTTTTTTTGCATTACGTGAGAGTTTCTTCTTCGATTTTATTCGTGCACGCTAACCTCAAAAAATAGTTTGTGGTTTCTTTTCTAAGAGAGGTTGCACTTACCAAATGCGTGCGAAGACTGACCCAGCCCATTCTCCTCCTTCAACAATTTACTTCAAACAACGAAAGTTTATTGTCAGATCAACGAAATTCCAAGGGGGGTTGTTAGCGCGGGTAAATCGAAGCGGTTCGGAGACAGACTTTCAACCGGGTCGTGAGGGAGTGGATTTTCAGATATGTATTGGTATACTCGTATTGTAAATCACAGCCTTAATTATTCACGGTCGCACGTTGAATCACATCCAAACCGGCGTGCCGTAATTATGATTTAATTGTATGCAGGTAAAATAACCCCCGGACTAGGGCAACTGCGTATTGATAATCTAGGTGCGCAATTCGGACGGGCGCAGGACGAAAGCTCAAAGCTCCGGAGCGCCACGAAAGCTGGCGAAGAGGGCCGACAAAAGGACCCGTCGTAATTTTCTTTTGGGCAAATTGTTTTGCTCTGGGGCGGGGGGTTGCGTATTCCATGCGGGGGATGGTTTATTGCGTATGTAATGCGCCTGTTGTGCCAAAGTGCCGCACTTTGGGGGTTGTTTTTTACGACTCGGTACAGAAGGAACTCGTCTGGGGATGTGGGGATTTTTTCGAATTTCAAGAGGGTTTAGAAATTCAACAAGTTGTACAGGGTAATCCCTGTTACAAACTTTGATAACTGAAAGGTGGTAATTCCAAGAATAAAATGTTATTGGAATAATACGATTTAGATAATTCTCCTTCACGAATTTGTATGAAAATTTTCTTTACGGTGAATTTTGAAATCCGTTAGAGAAATTTCGACCTCCGAAAATTAATTTTATTTATTTTTCGGTGTAATAAACGTTTATTAGAAGAACTGGAACTCTAATTACTCGTTTTCCTGCTTATACCCAGCAGTAAAAAACCACTTTTGTGGGGTAGACACGCAAAAAAGCCAGAATTGGAGTGGGGTATTCTGGGAATTTCTTCAACCTCTGTGAGATTTTATCAAAAGGCACCACCGCCCCATTACAGGTGAAATAAAGGATCGGCTAGCTTTCTCGTTTTGGTGAGAACCAGACGTTTAAATTGGGGTGCATTGTACCAATTATCGCCCAATCCTCGCTTCAAGTTCGCCAATATTAAATGATAAGAAAGTCCTGGAACTCCACCCAGCCAATTAGAGTAAATTGCGAACGTTCTTCCGAATGTAAATAAACCGTCTCGGCGTTTTACATTCGAAGGTTAAGGGGATCTCGGATTTCAACGCTGGAATTAAATTATTATACTCGATTTGTGAAGTATAAAGCGTGCGATTTCGAGGTGGAAAAGCATTGAATACAGAATTTTATTTCCTTTCAAGACTCGTGACCCTCAGGGTCATAAAATGACCCTTATGGTATTTGTAAGGTAGCGGCGTGAAATTTTAGAACATAAATCTGGTAAATCGTGGAAAATAGGGTTTAATATTTTTATAGAAGAGATCCCCATGGGGAAAATGTATTGAGTTAGGGGATTTTCCGATTTAAATAGGACTTGAAAAAACTAATTAAAATCCGAATTCAACCCGGGGGCGGCTGTTATCGAATGGTCTGCAATCCATTCTAGTTTATTTCCACTATTCGGAGGAAATTTATTCCAGATTATTCTGTATTTCCAAACCCGGATAGAAGTTGAACAATATTTTAATTACTTTAATTTCACTGGCGCATTCTGTTGAATTGAATACGAATTTCAGATTTAATTCGGTCGTTTAAATTTTGGCACTGCGAAGTATTCGGATTTCCGACGAACTACATTCAACGGAATTAGAATTCCACCGAAGGGTGTGTTGAGCTGAACCAACATAGATTTACGTGGAAGGCAGAAAGAGCGGATAGCGACGGTGCAGTTTCCATGGAAGAATGGAAACTCTCCAATTAAAAAACATAATTGGAGCATGCAGGAAAGGTATCTTTGTCTCCACGTTTTTCGCGTACCTTCTGCAAACATAGGCTTTATATTTTGTTTACTTGCGATGCTAACGATACCGTATCGGATTTCGAATCGAACATCGACCCTCAAGTGATTCTTGGTGTTAAGGGAAGCCGTGTCGTTCCCAAGCAACGGAGGCTGTTTGAGCATCCCATTGGAAAATTTTCGTTGTGGCTGGACGAATTCTTTCAGGGACAACTAATACAATGGGGGTGAGACAAGAAGCAAACACAGTTTGTGTTTGGAATCTACTAAGACTGTATATTTTGCCTGGAAAAAGCAACTCATTTTGCTCTGTATATTCGACGATTGATAAATAATTCCGGTAGAAGTGAGCGTCCGACGCGTGTACTCCGCTCATGAATATTCAACTCCTCCCCGGAGAAAAAAGTATGTTCATTTCGGTTAAACAAAGGATTTATTCAAATTCGAAGCCCACGTTCGTTTTTACAACCACAAAAACTGAATAATTCATTTTCGCAACTGGAATCCGACCACTTATATGGTGTACGTCTTGGTAGGTGGGGTGAATCTAGCGTTGAGGGGGTTGACGTGCCGATTTCATGGCTGAAACGTTCCGCTTGAGGGCATGTTAATGCATGCACATATCAATGAGATCGGAAGTTGGGCGGTCACAGTACCCCGGGGACACCCAGTTCACCCCTGGGTGAAATAATGCGTTGAGTAATTAGTTCAGTGAGGATTGAGTGTGTGGAAAAACGTAGTCTGAGAATTTGCACAGCTAAATGGAAAAATACTAGCCTAACAAACATAACCAATAAACAATAATAAACAATAAATATAACCAATAAAACGCTGATTCAGTGATTTTTATCAACTGATTGCCCAAAAAAGCACCAGGGTTTTATAAGCAGTTCGTGTTTGTTGGGGGTGTTAATTTTCTTTGTGGATATGAGAAACAGAACAATAATTTTGTAGTAAAACTGAAAATAAAATTTTCAAAATGGAATTAGATTATGAGATCCTCGGGGAACTTAAGAGCTTCAGGGGGAAGAAAATTAATTTAGGCGGATTTAAGCGAAACCGCACATCAATCATTTAGATAAGGAAGATTCGTTCCGTAACGCGAAAAGTAAGGCCGGCAAGATTCGAAGATCGAATCGGAAGTGGAGTGGGACATTTGAATAAGAAGTGGAAAATCAGAAATTTCCGGAAAGTTCGACGCGGAAATCTCCTCACATACGTAAACTTACTGAATAATCGCATAGCATTCAGGAAACGTTTAACCCCGTCTCCAATAAAACGTGTCGATGCTACAAACTCAATCGGTGGGTTGAGAGTTGATCCGGAGGAAATGTTCCCCCTCAGTTCTTTGGTTAATGAAGCGGAATTTTATCCGGGCAAGGGTGATTCAGTCGTTACTTACTTGAGAATTTATGGCGCTCAGGTGGATTTG
Organism: Hydrochus callosus; assembly: GCA_033557855.1. Taxonomy (NCBI): domain Eukaryota; kingdom Metazoa; phylum Arthropoda; class Insecta; order Coleoptera; family Hydrochidae; genus Hydrochus; species Hydrochus callosus. The sequence goes on along the minus strand of JAUIMY010000096.1, from coordinate 44,201 downwards.
GGCTACCCTCAGGTCGAATCTCTTCATGGAAATATCCTCTTGGATCTCGTTCGCCTTGTTGAACAAGGAGGCTTCCAAGGAACGCTGCTGTATCCGGAGGAGCGTGTCTAGAGAGTCCTGGATCTGCCTAATTTGGGCGTCTAGGTCTACAGCCTCCTTCCTGAGGGCATCGTGAGATGGTCGGACTTGAACCGCAGACAGTCTATCAATTACCAGTTCGTCCTTCAGCGGTGGGGGGATGTTGTCTTGGTAGGGCTGGAAGGGAACAACGCAATTTCTCAGGGAAAGTAGTTTCTCAAATTATATCCGCATTGTCCCGAATTACATTTTAAAATTGCGCTCGTCTTTAATGTTTTGAGAGAGGGTCGTCTAGTGGATTCGAATCCTTACTCACTTGAAATTGTAATGTAAAAAATATTTTTGTTAGGAAATTATGTCAAATTTGGAACAAAGACTGAAATTAAGATCTCCCCGAAAGCATGTGTAACGCGAACCATTTATCTATGTCTACACATCGGGCTTCGCAGTTCCGGAAAATTAATTGCGTGCGAAAATAGAGAAAGCCGGCGACTGGGCCCAGATCCAATTTATTTCAGTTCCTATAAATTAGGACTAAAAAGGAGTGTATTTTTCGCTTCGGCGTTGCCGCAACAAAAATCTGCTCCATCAGAACAGAATCCGCGCTCCTGATTAAGATTGAACGAGCAGTCGAGAACTTCCAACTCCACGTCAATCAGCTTCACAAAGTTATCCGTCCCACCGGAAATGCCTGAAACGGAAGTAATTGCCGTATCCGGGTTAATTATTTTAAGTGTTACTCAGGTGGCATTTCAGTCAAAGCGGAAAGCTCCTGCACTCCCCATTAATTCCAATTCGAACACATCCCACGCACGTCTAATTTCAGCACATCATCGTCGCTTATGATCCGGGAACATCGTTGCTTTGCAGTACATCATGTACATGAAGACGCTTGGAACAACTAATATCTTCAGTTCTGAGGCTTGCGAGGAAACTTAGCCCGTGGAAACTCGGAATGGTTTAATCGCTCCAATCGATTGACCAAGTTCAGGGAAACTTGGGAAATCTGTCACGGCAAGTGTACACGTCGCGTTATTGAGTGTGGGCATCATAACGCAATAAACCAGGCTCGACCCGGCTTCGTGAACAACGAGGGTCAAGACTCAGATTAATCTTACCCCCTGTTAGATTATCTCGGGCTATAGACATGTTCAAATGTTGACCACGTAAATTGGGGGAGTTGGATACCGCCATTGTTACTCCGGCCGGGAGACCCCATTAGCTTCACTTCGAGTTTACCCTTTCGTTTCGGTTTAATGAAGTGGAATGAGTAGTCCTGTGCGGTGTTCCCACGGGAATATTTTCATATGATTAGCGTTGGGGATGTAGTTTGGAGGTGCAGATTTGGTCACTTGAGAATATTTTAATATTGTATTATTTATTCAGAAATTTGACTAATATCAAGTAATTCAATGAAAATGATCACTAAACAAAAATTAAGTAGCAGGCAGGTAGGTAGTCTTTATTGCCTTTCTCTCCCTACAATAAACTACCACACACCTATTTATAACCTCAATCAAATCATTTATACGTTCTTGCGGAAGATTTCCCCGTTCTTCTCTAACTACCAATATGAAATCTTGGGATGTTTTGACGATGGAGGGCTCTACACACATAATCCCAAATGTGTTCGATAGGATTCATGTTTTGGGAGTTGGGAGGCCAATCTAATCTAGAACTAGCTGGGCTGCTCCGGTGCTATTAGGTCCGTGCATTATTATCCATTCTGAACGTAATATTCTACCGTCATTGTTCGTGGTATGTGATTAAGGCAGGTCCTTGGATATCCACCTCAAACACATTTCTGATCACCTCGATAGAGAACTACTATGTTTAGTTTATGTTGCCTTCATACTTTCCTCCAAATTCTTTGACGACAATCGTTAGTCTTGTTCCAACAATGTCAAGATTGTGCGCTGTGTCTTTTTTGGAACGTGTTTTCCGTGACTGCGCACAATCCTGACTCTTCAAACTAATCCCTGACTTGGAACAAGGTTATAGATTGCCACCCCAAACCTGGACTCGTCGGAAACCAGGACGTACTTTGATAAAATTCAGCACTGATGGTCACTCATTGTCAACCATTGTAAGTGGATTCTTCAATGTAATAACATGGGACCTCTCAAGAGTTCAAATATGTACAGGGGGAGCAAGACTTTGAAAAATGAGTTCCACTTCTTAACGAAAATGGGTGGGATCGGACCGGTTTGAATGCGATCAAATTAACTGACGGTGTTTTTCAATTCAATCATAATCCATGTTTGCATTCTCCGCAGATCCGCTTTTCGAGTGTTTCCCCCCAGAGGATTTCCCCAACAATCCATTATTTCCGGGACAATTCATTAAAAGTGCTCGCTCCATTATGCACCGAATAACGACGAACAAGCGGGAACCTCTACTTACATTTTGTAATTCACCGTCAACACCGTCAACGGGATCAGGCGGCGGTGGAGGTTGGGGCGGCACAAAGGGCCTCTTAAGGACCAGTCCACGTCCTTGGGGCGCCGGTAAGGTCCTCGCAACGTGCGCCAAATCGGAAGCTCCTGCAGCCGCTTTGCACTGGGAAACCAGACCTTCGTATCTCCTGTACTGCTCCATCGCCTGAAAGTCCGTAATTTGAGTCGGGAGCTTTACGCCGGGATTTACGTTCGCAAAGCCGAATCTGCATGCGGCAGCGTTTGACCTTTGGGGCGGCAGGATGCGTCCGTTTTCAAAGCGTTCGGGAATGGGGTATAACGAATTGACGTTTCACGTGGAATGTATTAACACGAAGCCGCACTTCTGCTTCAAACAAAACTGCTCTTGAGCGGCGGAAGTACAAGCGAAACAAAATTCGCTAATTGAAAGTAGTTTTAATTAGTAGTTTGCGGTGTTTACCGGCAGCTGCGCCATAGTCTAGTGTTTTTGTTGGATTCCCACGCACAGAAACCCTCGTGTCGATAATTTATTAGAGTCCTGTTTTCGCAGTGAGATTGAGAAGGGTGCGAAGCATATTGTCCAGTGAAGGCGTACTCACCCTGGCTGATACGACCTCGGCACCTTGCAGTATAGCTTCGCAAACGGTAGAACATAAATCGGAGTATATTTCCTCCAGTTCCTGAAAACAGACATAAATTCAAGGGACGTACTGTTAATAACACTATTAACGCCGTCCTTCAGAAAGGGGTTTATTAGGAGTGCTTTATGTCGATGATTGTATTTCCGGCCAATAATTCCTTTTCGCCCGTACAGTAAATTTATGTAATTGATGATTACATAGAATAAACTGCACCATTAGAATCAAGGATGGTATAAAATAGGGCTCTAATTGTTGTATAATTTCCTTATTAATTACTTCAGATTCACTTCGGCTCTGGCACATATAACGAATAAATTAAATTAGGAACAAGGATTAGCTAAGTGTAGGTTTCATGGTTTCCCTCTATTCTAGTTTCGCCTAGAACGAAATGCCAAGGCTTTCCCGACATGTCAAAAAATTCCCATTTACATGCAAATCAGCCGCGACGCCTTCCGATAAAGGAAACTTCATAGCTCCGCAGTTCTGCTTTCAAGTGGCTGTCGTCCGTAATTCAAAGCAACAGACGCGATAATTGAGCGGCTATTTGCAGTTCGCCCCCCTCCCCCCCCCCAATTCCCAAATATCAACATAACTTGATAAAAATCGGTTGCGCGTTGCCGATTGCCTCGAAAGCTCCGCAAATGAACAAACATTCCGGTCGTTTAGAGCTCGTTCACCTCTTCCTACCACAGTTTGCCGAGAGCTTGAGGCGATTTATGCGGCGTTTTCCTTTCGCTTTTCGCAGCTGACGGCTAGTTAGTAAACACTTGAGGATGAATCGCCGCAGTTACTCTGCGATTAGTGCGGAATTGGGTTGCTGCTCATTGGTTTTTGATTGATTTAAGAGGGCACTCGCCGCTGATTTATTGGCTTCGCGAGAGTTTATTGATTTTTCCGTGATTTTGTTCTCGGTTTGGTTGCGAACCCTTTGAATAAAGATTGAACTGCTGTTGGTCGAAACGAACCATCATGATACCTACTCATATATCAATAATTGATTTTCATTTGTAAATACTCTATTGCTTCAAATTTGCTCGTGTTCAATTTAACTACCTCAATGAGTTTAATTTTATTCCAGGAAAATTAAAAAAATTTCTACGACACAGCCTTTGAACAGCAAAAAGTACAAAACTTATTAATGTCGCAATGCGATCAAAGCAGAAGTTAACTGTCATCAAGGAACGTCGTAATGCGGCACAAAACCTCTTTCTTTTGTTCTAGCCAAGTAAATACATTTTAATGAGTAGGAGTACAGCGATGTAGGTCTTAAATCAATATTGTCGTCTGCGCCCTGAGGGAAGAGTTCTCCAGGAGTGCCAGTAAAAAAGCATTCTTTTCGTGATAAGATTATTTCAGAACTTTGAACTCTTAATCATGGTAGATTTATCGGGGGGTTGCCAGGGCCCCTGGAGATTGAACAATACGTTATAAATATCGGTGTTACATGGACGATGTTTCTATAGAAAGCATTCACATGAAGCACTAGAGGGATAATATATTATCCCCCTAAAGCTTCATGTAAATGCATTCCAATTGCCCATAAATTACCACTGGAACCAATTATTTGATTTCCAGGATAATTTTACATGATAAATGAAATAAAAAACTCACCCCGTATCGAAATGATTACCCCATTTCAATTCAAAAATAAATCAATCATTTCGATACGCATGGGGTAATAATTTGTACAAAACACTTGAATTTGCTATTGTCGTCAACAAGGGTTGAAAATACCCGGTGTATGTTATACCTCACCACACAATCGCCCAAAAGAGCAAATATTGACGGAAATGAATTTGACCCATTCCATCAGGAAATTTGTCAGCCTTAATGAAAACCCACCATGTACAAACGAGTACCTGCAGTGGGTACTTAGGCGGCGGAAAATTCTATCTCTCGATCGACGATGCCCCCCCTAATGACGTTTTAATGAAAATATAAATTAAAAGGTTTACGGCGGCGGGAAATTCGAGCGGGGGAGGGAAGGCGTCCAGACGCCTGCCGTCGGCGTCGCTTCCGCCGGGACGCATCCCTTATCTCGCCCGTGTAAAAAGTCCCACCACGACCCAGGTGTGCGACCGGAAGCTCTGTGTAGCAAACAGGAATGCGCCGTTTAGCAATTTATTTCCCCTTTAGGGGAGCGGAAGTTTCAGTCGAGTGCTTCGGTAATGTAACTTTTGGCTGGAGCACTTGCGGACCTCTCCGCCCTCTGGGAAACTGCAGTAATTAATTTTTTACAGTTAAAGGAACCCGCTAGTTCCATTGAAATTGTTTTTGATGTGAGGCCATCAGAACCGGAAATGACAAATTCCTTTTATAGAATGGCTGAACTCCTACATGGTGTCTACGTTATCCAGTAAACGCAGAGTGGGACGCAAAAACTTCTTTTTTTACAGTTGATTTTGGAGGTATAGTACCTACCAATTTTACATTGGAAACATTATTATCATTCATGTGAAGGAATGGGAGAAAATTCCAACACATCTGGATCATATGTGATAGAAATGGAGAAAATTCCATCACAACCGGGGTATTGTCACCAGAATGAGTTTAGTGAGAGTCCGAAGCGTCAATTCCATTGAAGCGGGCTTTAATCAAGCATTGCCGTTCATTTCCCGTCTCATGTGAACTTCCGCGTCGTCCGGTTAATCGTGAAGGGTCGGTCTAACAGGTCGCCAATTAAACTTCCGATTAAAAGTTAATACCCTCGATTGGAATTTTTCCCCTCCACGCTTCCCGATTTAAATACATATTGCGGAACACTAGCGTTGTCGACGCCGCTATCGGAAATCAATGGATGCCGAAGTTTGAAATTTTAATCCGGCTGCACCCAACCGGTCGGATTGCAGGCGCGATGCGCCTTTTCCTCATTTCACGCAACAGATATTGGACACCTTCCTAACGGCGTGAACGTAATAGTGCCCAGCTCGGCTCGCGAATCGAATTATCGGATGGGCCGTTTTACAATGTAATCCGCGCTTTTATGTCACCGTAACAGGTGTTAGCGGACAAAAATATAGAATATGTCCGTAATGTGGATTCGAATTGCGTCTTTGAATCTGAAATTGGAAACTATCTGCATCTATGAACATTGCACGGGACATGCTCTGGACGGGTTTAATTGAGAGTAAATCGCAGATGGGCTGACAAGTTTAATTTGGGGAATTGTGATTGACGAATTCAACCGGACCTATCAATTTCTGGGCCTATATTTGGAATACTGAACGTAATAATTGGCAGTGTGGATATAAATATGCATTGAAATGAGGTTATTATACTCTTCGAAACTAAGTTTTAAAAGAGTATATTGTTATGTTACATAAATATTTAAAATTAGCCGAAGTAAGGTTTCCTCTCTAATCTAATCTAAAGGGACATCAAAGAGTTGACCACCTAATGCAATAATCAGAAATTTCACTCAAGATAAGAACAAAAAAAGGTATACCTGTAACAATTGTGGTAAAGTTTCCTTCCCATACTCTTCCAGCATCCCATTCGTCGCGTGCAACTGTTGAACGTACGCATTGTGTGTGTTGAAGTAAGCGCTGAGGCTCTCAGTCGACGGTTGCGTGAGGTAAGTCAGATACGCATTTTTGTATTCTAGCCTGCACTGAAACACAAATGGAAAATCAGTCCGCCACGGGAGTCCCAAAAGTGGCAAATTCCCGCGTAGGATCACCTCTGGAATGGCACGGGGAAAAACATGCTTTTATTTATTCCCTCATTCCGTCACGTCCTGGCGAATTTCACCAGAACGCTCGCGGAAATATTTAATGGAAAAGCTTGCAGTGTATACTTAAATTAATACCCCTGCAAAGCGCGGAGCGAAAAATTCGCTTTGAACGGCAACATTCATTCTATGGAGCTGTTAATGCCCGTAAAGCTCCGCATAATGTGTCTATACTTGCACTATTGACGGGTGGAACTGAAATGACTTTTCCGGCGAATACATATTTTCTAGAGAGGGATTTTAACGCTGGGTCGATGGAAATTTTCCAATTAGGTCGAACAATCGTACAGTTATAATTTTAGCCCGGAATTGAATATTCTAATGGACTGCCGGATTTACGTCATCGGATCTCTAAGGTCTCAGCACTGCTGCGTTGAATAAGATATCCTTCAGGTGCTGACGTCTATTCTAGCCGTATTCTTGAGCACAAAGTACGTAGTCTGCCATTGAGGTGCATCTGTTGCCCAGAAAATTCTCACCGGGACGACGTAAATGTATCCCTGACAGGAATGGGGGGGGGGGGGGAAACATGGAAATATCCTTTGGACTTTTCTCGCACTTTCCGCATTGATAACGTCAGCTGGAGCGTGTCCGACCCGCTGCGAATCCGTGAGGATATATTGTGAATAATGTATATTTTTATTGGAAGGTGACGTCTCCAGAAAAATGAAATACGCTACCGTCCTGTCAGCTCGGAGAATTACTGCACATTCAATATTTACCCTGGTGAATTGGATTTTAATAAATTAAATTGAGCTGCAGATACTCGGGTACTATTATACTTGATGTTGGTTGAAAATTTCTAACAATTAGTTATAAATTAACCCATTTTGACTCACGTTCCTTGGGAAGGCGTTCACTTTTAGGTACAATGGCTCCAAATAGGTACTCAACTTCTTGGACGAAATATAGGGATTACTTTTGGGAATCATGGCACGGGATTTAAATGAATTTGGGAGAATTCGAGTGCTACAGAGAAAATTGAAAAGTACCAATGAATTGTCAAAAAACAGCACTGCAGTAGGAATTGGTCAATATTTGCCTTCAAATCCAATCACCCAAAAACACGAGTCCCTATCCCCCCAGTACCTTGATCGAAGCGCCGTCCATTTTCCATTGGAAATCCGACCAACTTCCGCGAAACATGTGTGCGGATCCCGCAGGTATATACATAATACTTACTTTGGAAAGTTTCTCCTCAGTTTTAGCAATGATGGTTTCATAGCTCTCCCTGTGAGTGAAAACCTTCCGGGATTGGATCTTTCTATAGAAGGATTTCTCCAGGAGCGGCCTGGATACCTGCCGCCCCAAGATTGAGGCAATATCGCTCAAAGCTTGGGAATCGATTTCAACCTCCTGCAATAGAGTTTCCCAAGTATGAAATAACGAACTCGGACATGCCGGCCTGAAACAGAATAATGTCTGCGTCAGTATGAGCGTCCAGGATCGGCCAGTGAGGATTGTTTATTTGCAAACAATGCGGGTCTCTCCCGACTCTGCTCATTTGCTCCCGTGCAGCCCAATTTACGATTAGATCAGCAATTTCATGACCCTTGCGCGCTTTTCCGAGGAAGCCCAGCGGTTCATTTTTAGGAACAAAAGAGTCTGGATTTGTGGTATTATCTAGGCTTTGGATCGTGCCAATTAGTGTATTGATTCGAGATAGAGGATGAAAATTAATTAAGCAAGGAGTGGAATTAAAAATTGAATATTGGGGGGAGAAAGGATATCGGGGACAACGCATTTCCACTAATTAACTGCGACCCTCTTGAATTTTTCATTCGCTCATCTCCTTGCCCGATTTAATAAGATTTAACGAGTAGTTGAGAACGGTCCCAAGTGAAGTAAACGCGATCTGCATAAATGCTAATTAAACAGCAAAACGTAATTTTATTTACGCCCGGCAGTTTGAATTTTCCACGAGTTGCGCCAAGTCTGCCCTCAAATAATCAAGCTTTTACTCCATTACAAAGTTTTTCAAAATTTTTATGCTGATGTACGCTAAATTGTACCTACATACCTCAAATTAATATTTCATGAAGTAGATTATTAGAAAAATTAAATATTGAATGAACAAGGCAAAGTGAAGGCAGCTTCATAATTGGTGGAGGCGCCGGGGAGATTAAATCAAAAAAGGTGACTAGTTCAACAAAATATCACTTTCAATTTTAGTAATTACGTTTTGTTGTATAGTGGATTGAATTTCGGAATGGACGCCAATGGGGTTTGTATGCGCCACCCGAAAATTAATTTCGTAATTTCTGACACACAAACGCCCAAACGGAGCAAAATTCGCGCAGAGTGTTTGGCAATGCATTTATCATTGTTGCCTCTGAGCCTTGTAACTTCCTCGAGTTTGCATTGTAGCAAGATGGAAGGCAAACATGTCCAAGCATAGTGTGTACGTAATGCCCTAAGTGCGGCTTGCGGAAGGGTCGGAGGGCGCGAGGGGAAGTAGGGCGGGTTTAGTGCCGTGCCGTCATAAATTCCAATTAAACTTTATCCTCAGTACATGGGATTTCTGGCCTTCCTTCGGCGAACGAGCAAAAATTGCGAGGCAAGAAGGATGTTCATGGAATAAGTAAGTAGAAAAAGGAAGAAGCCGATGGATTACCTTGTCGAATGATGATTGAGTGCGACAATAATGAATTTGTTTCCTCGAGGGTTGGGGAGAAAAATCGTCCTGAATATAATTGGGGGATTAGAACGTTCGGGGGTTTAATGAAGATTTTACGACGTAGCAATTATTGATTGCGTTTCGGCATTAATATTGGAACGCTCCGCGAAAGTTTAAATGAGACTTTTTTGTTCCACGTTGATCCTTCAAGTTGAAAAACTCTGTCGAACGAAAATTTACACTCCAAAAATTAAATGGATATGAGCCGTGTGAAAAGGGAGCAAAAGGAAGGGCATGTGAAGTCATATTTGGTGACTCGTTTCCCCTGAAAAACTACCCCGATAAAACTAATCAAAACTTATCCCGTTACCTTTCTTTGCGGAGTTCGCTATTTCTTTTCCTGAAGTTCGACACCAGTAGCTGGAGCTCTTCAGCATGCTGTTCGTATATTTGGCCCAGTTGCTGCGTGAAATCTGATACTGTGGAAGAGATAGGGAAAATAATATTGGAGTGTCTTCAAAGATTCGATGGTACAATTACGAAAATCATTAATTATAAGTATGTATTGTAGATATTGTAGTCATAGTAACGTATATTGTATAACACAGTAATAGTAATATAGTAATGATTGTGTCATAGGATAGACAAAGCGACTACAAAAAAGCACTTTCAAAAAAGTGTCCACAGAATGAAATATTGCACCTATAATTACAACGCGTGTGATGTTTCGCTTTTTGTAAATAATGGATGCCGAAATAATGGAAATCGATCGAAAACCCCAACAAAGGTGGCATTTTATTGCCCTCGCTATCAGGAATTTAACTACAATTCCATTCCCAAAGTTTTTACGGCGAACAGTTACGAATGGGTCTAGACGTGGTGAACGCCAAGAATTTTTGTAGTCTACACCCTCAGGGAGTACGTCCTCACTGGGGACCCCTTCCTCTAGTTCCAACGAAGTGACGTTTCTCTCAATTTACTTTGGACTGAACACATTGACGGAAACGTAAATGAAAATTGCGCCTTCTTCAGATGAGACGGAAATCCAGCACGATAACAATGGTCCGCGCATTTACGTGTCCTACATTTTCCTCATAAACTTTCCAAGAAAACGAACTCCGCGTATTTTAATGTAGCGCATTTCCCGAATGTCTTTGCGCTGTAGCGGAGCCTGACGATCTCCCAAAGTACAATACACAGCAAATTATGTGAATATTTCATTATTATTCCGCATTAGAAACGCAGGTTTAGGGGCCCCGCTCTCATTATAATACTCTTGAATCTTGCTACAGTTTTCCTTCAGCGGCAGATGTTTGCGTTTCGAACTGAACAAACTTCCGCGGTGCGAAACGTTTTTTTTTTTGAAAAACTTCTTGCAATTTAAAAGGGAAAATGTATTTTGCCACACCTACAATTTCTTGCATTATTCATCTCTATTATTCCTGTGTTCATTCCCTAGCACTCCTATTAATTTCCATCCTATGTTCAGTCAATTCTTTTTCCGCCTCATTCAAATCCTCGCTCTGGTTGTCTTCGTTTTCCCGCTTCCATTCGTTTTGTTCCGTCTCCTATTGAAACTACTCCGTCTGGAGTTCTTATTGCATCAATTCGCATTTGCATTTCCCATTCCCTGGATTTTTAAAGGGCACGAGCAACTCACATCAAAACTCGCGGCACAGTACTCCTGTTTTCTCTAGCTTTCGCGTCAGCGCAATGAATGGAAAGCCAAGGCAGAAATACCGCTCGCAATTCGCCAGACAATCTGGATTTTCCTTCATTGAAATTGTCTAGACGCCACATACAATTTGCCAGGAAAGCGCCTGTTCGAGCTGGGGGATAGTAAATATTCATGGGGGGAGAAACCACAACATGCGGTTAATTGTGCGCCCGACAGGACGCGTTTCACAAATCCAGGCGACGAAAAATCGATAGTAATATACAAGAATTAATGCGGGAGAAAATAGTTTTAAAAATGTTCGCACGTCCCTTTTGTCCTGGAGAAGAAGTATGGTGCTGAGCGGTCAACGACCCACGGAGGTGTTAAATTTCCACTGCAGTTCAACAATTGAAGAGTGGGAAATCGATTTGTCCCACATTGACTTATGACCTGACAGGTATTTATAACGATTCGTGCGACTTTAATGCAGTCCCTGAACCCTTTTACTACTGGAACTGCTCTAAATTTTGAACTGTAAATTCGAATGATTTAGATTCTTCTTCCAATTTTGTTATTTACCAAGAAGTTCGCATATTCCTATGGAAGAAATAGCTTCCCATTGATATGCTTAAAACTGCAATATTATAGAAAATGGTGACATATTCCTAGACTTTTAATACTTTTAACTATTATCTAACGAATGTTATAGATATGTATATGTAACACAATTAATATGTAATGTAATCTAAATTAGTACGATAAAGGTTGATCCAAAATATCAACAATGACTAGACAATTTGAATAGTGGATCACATAATTGTAAATGCACCCTGTCTACCCCATTTCCAATATTTGGACGGCTGAGGTTGCACATGAGGGTAACATTCTGAATTATAGAGCAACAAAGATCATTCAGTCACTGATGGGAAATTACTGATTACCAAATCCAGAATACATCGGAATTAATTAGTGGGAGTGTTCTAGACGCTATTATTCGCTTCTACCCTTGTATATATTTTCACTAATGAAAGCAAACGTCTATGCAAAAATGTTCATTCCTGAAAATAACCGCAATTTTAGAAACGTGCATTCCACCCACCAAAATGGATAATGGAATTAAGCAAGGAGGTGAATTATTTGCTGGTTTGTTAATGAAAATGGATGCTTACAAAGGGAGGCGTTGATGGGTCGTCTCCCTTTAAATTCGAACGGCAGAATGCAGAAGGGTGAAATGGCAGTGGAGGACCGGAGGATATATGAAATATTCCGCAGCTTTAATATTTCACCGGAATTCCAGCACCAGCACACATTCACACCAAAGGCCGGGGCAGAACGTATAAGTTGAAAAGTGGGGTTGCTCCATGAAGCTTAATCATTAGCGATGCCGGAGAAAATACCCTGCAGAGATAGTTCCGGCCATATAAATCAACCCTTAATTACGCCTTAAGTGTAATTATTTTCTGGGAGTTATGCTCTACCGCAAATACGAGTGACAATATGACGTAGGAGTGTTGAACAAACAAAAACTTACTTTCACCAACAGGCTAAACTGTTCCAGAACCGCTTGCTATAAGGACATTCTATTCTAGTGGTCTTATATGTGTCAGGTCGAAAAATGCTCGATATCTTTTCATACATGGAAAAATTTGGGGCCATAACTTGTACGGAGAGGACTGGTGCAGGACCATTACTTCCCTCATTCTATTTCATACGTTCCCTCATATTCCTCGAGAAACAAGACATCAAATATTATGCCCCAAGATGGATAGTCTTGCCCACAGTTTATTTTATTATTATTTATTATATTATGGCACTTCCATCAATTATACATACTTCGAAGACAGCCTGAAAGTTGCCAACCATTCCTCTTGGATGCTTCGCCCCTGCTGAATTTACCACTCCTGTTGTTTGTTGGATTTTCCTCCGCAAAATGGGTGACACTTTCAGAAGAGACGTGTTTGCGATGTTAGGAAAGCCACGCTCAAGCACACACGTCAATTTCATTCGACTTCCGGCTATCATTAACTTCACGAGGACTGAAATTCTGTTGAGATGCCTCTAGGTACTGAACCGGCGCGTTCGAGTGCGAAAGGAGCAAAACAACCGTAACATTGGGATATGAAGGAAAGAAGTGGTCGGTCTGAAGATGTATGAGTTATACACTAGTACTAGTACTAGTGCTAGTACTATACACTAGTAGTAGTAGTAGATTCTACTAAAACCTTTATAAATGAAGAAATAGGTACTTCCAAAACTGGGTAAATACTTAAGTTAGTTAGTTATCTGAATTGAGTTGAAGAAAAGTGAATAGGAAGTAAATTAAACTCGCCTTCTGCAATTTTCTCTCCAAAAAAAAATCAGCATAAAGTGACGAGAATGTATTCCTACATAAAAAAATATTGGACAACTCCCCAATAATTAACCAATTTACCTCGATAAATATAATTGTTGACAATCAAGGTAAATGAGGTATCACGAGAACGAACTGCCAGAATTCACAGCAGGTTTATATTTCTGATGGATGGAACATTAAAATTTGGGATCGCCCTTGCGCAACAAAGCCAGAGCATCAAAGCGAGCGCAGCTCCATGCATACAAACTCCCAGCTCTAATTAGTATTCCACTTGTGGAATACTAATCAAGAACTATAATTATCACGCCAATTACACCATATATGTACGTGCATGAATATACTGCCACTGCGCAGTCCGTTTAAAAAGCGTACCCTTTATTATTTCGTTAGGTAGGGCAGGAAATCACATTTTGCAGGAGAAACGCCATGAACCGAATGATAAATACACAAAGGGTAACAACTTCTAAACATTTATACCATAATGACCAACTCAAGATCCCAAGCGATGTCGACTAGAATGTAAGCGGAATTCAAACAAAACGTATTCAAAAGACCATGGATACCACGGATAACAGCTATCGCCCTTCTTTGACAACAGTTTACCAAAAAGTTGATCACTGACGCGACAGGAATATTTTATTGCACGAAATCCCACTGATATATAAAATTTGTGGATCATGAATAGAAAGTGGAGCCTAGGTTCCCTGCTAGCTGAGCCATCCGAGACCGATATTAGGAGACCTTCAACATATTCACTACCTAAAGGTTCTGAAGAGAGACAAAGAGAAGTGGAGAAAGCAAATGTACAGCAATACTCCCTCGATAGCATTTGTACATGTCAACCTTCAGTTACAACTCGGGATATTGAATCTAAGGACAAAGGGGGTTGGAATTGCTGTCGATGGTGCGGCGAAATCTTCGGCGATGATAATTTGGTGAGTTGAATTATGTTATTAGGTTTAACAGTGCGATGACTCCAATTTTAACTTCTAGGGTTTATGGGATTGTAATTACCAAGTTCCTTCTGGGTGTTTGCTTTGGATACTGAGTCTTTCCCAGTGCAATTTCTTATTGTTAAGAGACTTGCTTGAGTGGACTGCGGATTATGGAATAGGTAAGATTGAAGCAATCAACGCTTTGAAGCGTGATGAATCACTACGTCGCCCGATGTATGGAAGGGTTGAACAGTTGAATTTACAGCTCCCACGGCGTTTGGATTCGTCGTGGTATCTTATTTGTTTGGAACTCCCATCTTCATGTTGTACTCATTCCTCGGCCAGTATAGCAGTCATGGGTACATTAAAGTATGGAGATGTCTGCCCATTTTAAAAGGTCAGCCTATCCACATTTACTTTTATAAGCACATATGGTCTTTACCTAGGTAAATAATTGATTCACACAAACTCAATTCGTATTTCCTGATATAGGGGTTGGTTGCGCCTATGGACTCTTAACTCTCTTCATGGGTATTTACGGCATATCCATATCTTCCATCGCTTTTCTTTATATACTTCACACAATTCCAATGGATGGGCACCCAGCTCAATGGTCACATTGCAAGCGCTCTACAGCTTCCCACTTGTGTTTGGGGGTTACTTCCAGATTCAGAGATTTAATAGATGCAACATGGTGCGTCAACACCGCTCCGACATCAACTCAAGATCTATGTTTGAAGGATAGTAAGAAGTGGAATCATTATAAGGGAGAGTGTGTGGGCATTCCACGACTCACGTCATTTCAAGACTTCTGGCGAAACACGGTTCTTAACAATTGGAATTTCAGCATGCGTCACTTTATAGTTATTATAGCTTTGTGGTCCACCGTATTCGTTTTGGCTGCTATGGGGTTGCGAAAGATATGTCGACTAATGGTGTTCCTAACAAAATTATGTCTCTGTGTGCTTATTATCCTCATCATAGCCGCCCTCTCCGAAATAAGTGTGGAGAAGAATATGCTCCATTTTGTTGAGGGAAGAGCACCCTATGGAGTCGAGGTGAGAAGAAAAACGCAAGCTTGTCTGTTAGTGAGATTTAATTGCTTTTTCAGTTCTTCGCTTTGCTTGTGGTGTTAGGGTGTACTTCGATGGATCCTGGTACAATAATAGCCTTGAGTGCAGTCTCTGGTAAAAAGTTTTATTCAGGGGCCGCTGCAGCTGTTGTCTTAATTGTGAAGATATTCTATGTATTTTTGGTGGTCTTATGGATTTCTATAGTAATTCAATCAGTTGTTGAAAGTTATGGTTTTAAATGGATGGACTGCCTTCAGTTAGATGGTGAAATCTGAAATCTAACTAGTAACTAAGTTTCAAGTATTTTTTTTTCAGTTTATGACTTCATATTTTCCCATACAATATTGATGCTAACCAAATTGTCTCTATCAAAAATCTGGGTTTTCCTCTGGCTCTGTATGATAGTGATCTTAGGCACCGTAACATGTATTTATGCCGTTGCTGCCACCGTTGAATCCATCAGTGATGTAGTGCCTATAAAAAGTAGGTTTATGATGACACTGATCACTTGCGCTGCTGGGACTGCAGTCAATCAATTTATGGCCTATCCACAAATACTGTATAGAGAGAACCTGATCGGTTTCATTATTCTCAAGGCAGTCGCTATGATTTTAGTTTTTTACGTAGTAACATCTTTGGTATATTTTTATGGATTAGGCAGATTAAAGATAGATTATTTATTCTGCTACGGTTTGAAGCTTCCCTCCTACTGGATTACTGCTTGGGCCTCTTATCCACTAACGTTCGCGGTGCGTACCATTGCCTTACCCTTAGAAAATAATAAATAAAGTTGATTTTCAGATGGTTATTTTCCTACTATCATGGCTTTTCACTGACAAATTGAGTAGAAGATTAG
Organism: Hydrochus callosus; assembly: GCA_033557855.1. Classification (NCBI taxonomy): domain Eukaryota; kingdom Metazoa; phylum Arthropoda; class Insecta; order Coleoptera; family Hydrochidae; genus Hydrochus; species Hydrochus callosus. The sequence goes on along the minus strand of JAUIMY010000096.1, from coordinate 27,844 downwards.
ATAACGCATTCATGTATAGTTGGAACTATAATGTTTGCATTCTTTCTAGCTTAGTGTTAGCCATACTGATTGGATTTTTCATCGTAGTAGCTGTACTGAAATGTATAGCGCGCATGGTAAAGTTGTCTATTCAATAACGGAACAATTCGTAAAAATTTTTATTATTAGGGGTCCCCTATAGCACCTCATCGTAAATGGGGACCTTGTGGCATCCAAAGAAGAAACGATAGGTTGAAATTCAACCCGTGGCAAGACATCAAGTACAAGAGTACTTCATGTAAGTGCCCGCATAAATGTCTGCTGAACGCTCCCCAGTACCATTTGGAGAAACAACGCTTCATAGCGAAGTACAAAGCTTTCTTTAATAGACTGAGCATTACGCATGGTAAAGAATGAAGAGGTATGGGCAAAGAGACTAGAGAAGGAATTTTATAGAATATTATTTATTCAATAAATGTTTATATTTTATTGCCTGTGTGTGATTATTTCGTCTACTTATACGAAATCATGAACTACAGATAATTGTATCATTTAGGAAATGCCCGAGGAATGTTGGCCAGATTCCTGATATTCAATTTAGCAGTTTGTAGACGCGGGGGCAAAATATTGGAACATAAATAAAGTATTTAGCACCAATAAAATTTCATTGCGAATGCATGGATTCTCACGACGCCTAATGATGGAAAGAATTTTCTTTATGACCCGTTGAGTGCTTTGGTACCTTGAGCGTGAAAGAATTTTATTTACCGTAAACTGACTGGGAGCACTTCGTACTCAATTGCTTTGGCAAACCTTCAAATTTCGAATTACGGCCGTCGATTATATCGTTTTGAGTCGTTTATTGCTTTCGTGGATACTTAGTCGACTTTGAACATATTCGCCAAGGAAATTAATTAATATTACTCAGTTAGTGTTATATACATAATCAATATATACGACATGTCTTGGATTGACTACTTTTCCCAGCGTTTTCAATTACCCAAATTGAAATTTATTACTTCTTCCTTCCCTCACATGCAACTGAATACCTAGCTTGGGAGTCCTTTTCCATTATGAATACTATTGTATTATTTTGAGCTCGCTCGGGTAATTTTTTGTAAGGATTAATTTCGTGATGTAACTTTCATGCGTGTGATGTCGAGAGTGAAAACGAAAGGCATGAGGGGGCGAAATACTCGCCCTATTGATCCCCAAACCAACAATCTTCTATATTTGCAAAGGAGATTCCTAAAACAGGTATTTTCTGTTCGAAAGGGGAATACGTTTTGCAGTTCGATTTTTATACTTCTCTCGATTGAATCCTGAAAGCCCTAAGCGTATTTTTCCTTTATCCATTCACGTGTGGAGTTTGCTGAGGACAACGCGAATTGGGATCTAAATAATGTAGTTCTCTATTCGCAGGTTGGAATGAAATGTCGGGGCGATATCCTTTTAAACAAGGAGACAATTTTCCTCCTGCTGGGGCCATTCCAGGGATTACTCTGCGTTCGGTATTTGAATATATGTAAATTCTTTGGAGCAAAATATAATTCATCGGGCCTACGCCTGAATCCAAAATTGGTTTTGCTAATGGGCTGTTTGCTACTCGGGAAAGCTCGGTCCGATTCCTTCCTTTTCTAAAGTTTCAAACGCTCGATTGTTGGTTTATTCAAAGTTTATTTGTAGCAATAATTGGCTTGGAGTTGGATACAATGCTTGAAGGACTTTCCTTAGAACCAAGTTAGGGGACCGCTTTGTTGTCCTTTTGATCCCAATACTATATAGCTACCTTTCACTTACGTTTTAAAAAGGAATTTTGAGACCCAGCAGCTCGACAAATAATTAACAAGAACTGCGGCACAGTGAAATAAGCTGTGGGTATTGTAGAATAACTCTGTATAGCTAGACCAAGCGCAATGGCGGAAATTGCAATATCGTAGCCCTAGGTGGGGAGGTTATAGTATATTGAAGCAAAACCTTCTATTTTCCAAGCGTTCACTTCAAACTAAAGATATGATACGCTCCGCTGGGTTCAGTACAATGAATTTCTATGGATATCGCGGCGGATGCAGCAACGTTTTTCCAATCCCTACATTTTTCCAGTTAATGGAAGTCCCATTTGGTCGCTGCGCAATATAAACGAACCATTTCAGATGAGCATTTCGTCGCTGTTCTAGATTGCATCTCCCCGAGGATTCGTGATAAAAATTCGTGTAATCTATTATTGTAATTTATGAAGCGGTATAATGGGTTGGCGATAATGAAGATTGATGTGGTGCTCTTTTTTCGATACGAAAACCTCCACAATGAGGATTATCATTGCTTTATTTTATTTCCAGCTGAAATGGGGAATTGATTAACCGGGCTGTGGTGAATTCAGATTGAAAATTGTTCGTTTGAAATTTCCTTAACGAATCGTATTGTCGGCTTTCCCGATCTAAAACATTTTTTTCCGATTATTGAATTAAAACAAATTTGAAACTAAATTCATTCAACTTGATTAACGCTCGGTTGGAACATGAATAGGCGACTATAATTATAATGAAACGTTGCGGTCAACCTGATGTTCCCTGCCATCATAAGCGCTAAAAATCAATGTGGCCATTGTGCACGTTGTTTGCTAAATGCACGAACCTATTCGAAGGGAAGTTATTTTTGATACTCGACCGTTTGATCGGTTGATCTAGAGAAGAGCAGTTTGAAAAATTAATTTGAAATGTTTGAATAATAGATTAGAGATGAGCAAGTCGGAAAATAGATAAAAGGGTTGACTGCGGTTGATATTTTAAGGGCACATCGACTTTCCCTAATGTCACCGCAGCTTGGACAGCAGCATGAATGCCAAATGTAGTGCTGAAGCGACGCGAAACCACACAAAAAGTCAATTAAGTTTTTAGGTCAAGCTGCCTTTCCGCCCAGATCAAGTCCACAAAACGGAAATGGGGTGAAGGGTGGTTTATCCTCCTATAAGCATAAGCGTAACTGAGCTAAGTTATTTTGCCATAATATATTTTTGGAGTTATAATTTAGTTATGTACTGTTTACCGGATTACATAATTAATTATATAATTAATTACATGTTAATTACATATAAATTATGTATAAATAAATATATCACTAAGGAAAAAGTTTATTTAATTATGGAATATCTGATTAAAATATCAAAACATCAAGAGGTTGAAGAACTAACTGAATATTTATAACAAATAATGACGAAAAACTAGTTTTTCACGTTTTACTTATAATTATACAATTGTTGATAGGTTGATTCGTAAAATAAATGTGCAAACTTGAATATCTACAACGGTCGCTTTTAGTAAACTTAGTTCCAACATTACAATTTTCCAGGGAGTTTTCAAACTGGAGTCCAATGTATGCAAATTAGAATTAGCTTAATTGATTTACAGAGCTTTCCGAGGCATGGAAATTATTTCAAATGGAAAACGCCCCGTTTATTGACCAATCGTTTCCTCTGGCCATTTTGTCTACAACCATTCGGAATAATTGGAAAATAAAAGATAAATCAATTATCTTCCAAGAGAATTGGGTTAATTAATAATTTCCGAAGAGGGTACAGAATAATGGTCCGATCTGTTGCCAATTTGGTTGCTACTCAGGTATGAATCCAGCTATAATTGAGAGAAATCGTTATATTTTGAGAATTTTATTGTATAACTTGCAGCAAAATTGATGTTTCTTCGGAAGTTGGACTCTAAATTAAAGTCCTATACTAGGTAGTGAAACACTGGTGAGATGTGTAGGTAATGTTGCAATCTAATTTTGTTTTTATATACTAATTGTTCCTGGAATTGATTGCATATCCCAAATCACAGTTTAATCAGTATTTTTAATGGGCAACGTGGATAGACTGTTAGCAATTCCTTCTTACATTATAAATTTATTGCTAGAAGCAATTGCTACTGGTTTATTTACACGACCCAATATACTGAACCCTTAATCAGTTTTTGTATCTCTCATAAAAATATTCACTGCGTGGATTATTTGGAAGTATATGGCCAGAAGTAAATCTTGTAATACATATGGATGCAGTATAAACCTGCTTTGCTGATCAAAATTTGTACAGTGTACACCCATAATATCGACTAGGAGGGTGCATGCTAAAGTATTTTGTAATCCGTTTATATCCAACATTTCTTGATACATCCTGGGAAATTCGCATCTGTACATCCGCGAAAAACCTGTTAAATTATAAAAATTATGTAAATCCCTTATTATTATTAAAGTGTGTGTAATAAAATTAGGTGGCCTGCTATTAAAATTTTGGCCGAACCTGCATGATCGTAACAAAGTTATTTTTGTATGCATAGCAACATATTCCATAGTTTGAATGGGGCAAGTAGTATTACAATGTTTTTTGACGTATGGAAGGTGGAGGTATATTGGAAAATAATTCCATTAATGCAACGTAATTTTCATAATGAACAATTTTGCTGCATCATCCACCGGCATTTTAAAATAAATCGAGATTAATTGGTAATCAACAAGTAGAACCAGAAATGTACACTGTAAATCTTAGGTACCTCGCGGTGCAATTTGCATGTAAAATATGTAACCTTGAAGTGTGGACACTATAAATAAATAAAGTGGAACTTTTCCCTATGCTTGCAAACGAGATCCATGCGTATAACAATAATCTCAGGAGAGTTTCAGGTGGATACAAGAGATTGCTTTCTCGGTTGGCATCTTCGGGGGATACCCTTTAAATGTTGGAATTTAAAACAATTCATCCCGCGATGCACTGAAGATCCAATATTTTACACGGAATACTTCTCTTATGCTGATGATAATTTAGTCTAATCAAGAGTTGGATTACAACATTATAAAATCAAGAGGTAGGACAGAGGACTGTCGAGGCGGAGTTTAGCTCCATGGTAATGGGAAAAAGGACAGCACAGTGAAAAGCTAATTTAATTGTAACTCCTACAAAAGCGAATGTGTATCCACGGAATAACAAGGGGCTTAAAGTGCAAATTAAAAGAATAAATTTCGAGCTCTCACATGGACGGACTTGTTTATACAACTGAGGGTAACATAATATTTCAGTGGAAGCCGTTAATTCCGATAAAGCTAATTACAACGTAAATAGCTTAATAAGAGCCTACTCTGCATTATTATCGAATAATGTTGCAGTGCAATTGGACTATCTGTGGCGTGCAAATCCTTGTTGCGGGGAGTTTAAATGGTTAAGGGGGGTTAGGTGCTGGGTTGGGGTGGTTATTATTCGCAGTCAAAAGTTTTTACATTACGCGGACCTTACTGCGGAATTTTGATGGAAACCGTATTATGACTTCAGGGTAGTGGGAATCTAATTGAGGTCTAATGAATCATTAATATTTCATTGGTAAAATTTCTGGGGGTCCATTATCGCGGTCGTGTAAAACGTTACATGGCCTGGCTATATCTCTTCCCATAGTTTTATGATGATAAGGAATCAATAGATTAGTAATTATTGTGTTTAATGTATGAGGACGTAAAAATTCACTTGTTGCTGGGGAAAATCAATACTGGGTCCTCGCAGGTGTTCCATATTGCTGTATATTTCATGTTTGGGGCTCGATATAAATTATAATAGGCGCTTATTCAGCCAATAAGTAATAATCTTGACGGCAATAAATAATTATATGGGAAGATATTAGCTTTACGCAATGAGCTGGCACGAGCTGGTTGAATTGTTAAATGAACAGTGAGACTTATTAAATTATTAATTATTAAAAAAAAGTATTTCTTAAAATTTCAGTTATGTGCATATATTTTGTTGAAGTTGTGTTTTCTAACTAATAAATATTCTACAAGGATTTATGTCAGATTTGGTGATGTAACAGTTCGGGTAAGATAGGTATTTTCATCGATGTGTTGTCACATCGGAGCGACTCGACTGTCAATCGCAGTAGTAAATCGAAAATATCCAAACAAGCTGTAAAATCGTTGTATTTTTCATTTTCTCAAGTAGGTCATGTAATACAGAAACGTGCACATGGCACACGCAACGTCCTTCCAGCAATAACTATGGTACAAGTATTCCGCGTGGAGTTTGTTGACAAATCGATATAGTTCTTCGAGAAAACCATTAGGTTCCACATAGCGTTCATTTAATTGATGATTTCGCAAATTGAAATTGTCATAAATAACTTTCAATACGTTTTAGTCCATTAAATGTTTTTTTTTTAATTAATCTGAGGCGTTTGCACTCAAATCCGGTTGCAACGATCGGCTGTTTCCTAGAGGGATCAAAACACTCCCCGGGGAGAACTTTCTGACATACTACCACTAAAAGGGGGGAAGTTTATAATTTGCGGGGAGAGTATTCGCATCCTGGAACAGTTCATCTATCTTACGCTTGTTTCATATTCAGTAGTTTTATTATAAATCTTCCGAACCTCCGAACTTGCCAGAACTTCCGCTATGATTTTTCAATTTTGGGACGTATGGTTTATTTTCCTCCCCCGGCGGCCCAACTTCCCGAAAACAACTGCAGCCCCGGCTCATTAAAAATGCCACCATTTTCAAGAATTATGGGGTCGTTAAGCCCAATGCCCCACTGAAAATTTAATTAGGACTTTCTTCTTTCTCCCCTCCGGACGCGAAAAGGTGGGAATTGGAAACGGCTACATTAGGCCCCTTTTATTCTTGTAGACGCGAATGAGAATCAAATGAGAGGCGATTTTTTTATGTTTTCCCATAAATAAGTTAGATGCCCCTGAGTCGAAGGGCGAAAACGAGCTGCAGGCGTCCTCAATTCGATTGGCGAAAAACTTTGTGACTTTTCCTAGTAGATACGTGGAAGTGGAGTTGTACAAATTAGACTTACCTGTTCTCACAAGTTTGAACGTAACCGCATTATGGGCTTTCAGGGGTTCGTTGTAAGCCGGGTGTGTTAATTCTCTGAGGGGCGAATCGTTAGCTGCCATATTTGTCTTTATTTCCGGTCGCCTTGGGCTGCTGCTGAAAAAGTTCTTCCGCTTGGTGGACGATCCCTCTGCGAAAAGGAAGCACCAGTCAGCGTTTATCTTCTTTTGGTGTTGAATTTCGTGTTAATTGGTTTATCACTAACGGCAAGAGGAAGAACGAAGTTTAGTTGCACTCAGCACATATAGATTATAGTTAATATACCGTGAACGTTGATTCTGTATTAAATTAAATTAGTTTTTTGTCACTTTTGGTGAACACATAAAATGTTTAGACCATAATAATTGATATAATTCAATCTGTTTTGGAACGGAACAACAAATTTCAAATTTCCTGTTTGCCTGTAAGCAAAACGAGGACAAGGTCGGAGGTGTTGTAAACCCCGTCGTTCCCTTTCAATGTTCTCTGTGCATTCGCATGAAAATATGCACAGAGCTGTTGTGTGAAATGGGAGCTCGTAAAATGTACGTAAATATTACGTTTTAATTGAGGAAGCTGCTGTTTACTGGACCAATGGAGTTTGTTTGTTTTAGCTCGGATTATGCAAATCCCGGTTGGTCGAATAATCCTGACCATTGACTAGTTGAAGCACAAAGACGCCCTAAGCTAGATCCTGAGGGTATGAGCTCTTTAAACTTAAGCTTATATCAAAAAATGACAATTGTAAATTCCCTGATGATTTGGGCTAAAGAAAATCATCGGCAAGTATAATTAGATATATAGATAGATAATTAGATTAATTGGACATTTGACTTACCAATATTTTGTCATAATCATAGCCAAACTGCCATGGGAATAAATTATTATAGTCACAGGAACGAGTTTCACAGAGCTTTTTCAACAAAAAAGTGTTAAATTCCTGACGTAATTCCACCAGTAATTCGTATTAATCAGCGACCCCTTTCTCTTCCGTACTCATAACGATTTTATGGCGGATTGAGGGTAATTCACGGACGGCTGTTTCCTAATTTCGTCAACTCCCTTCAGAAAGTATTACAATTGCAGATTCAATTAGCGGAAGCGGTTTTGCGTCAAAACGCAGGATATTTCTGATCGACCGGATTCTGGCGAGAGAAAATAGGATTTCAGTGTAATTGCCACCGGCATTGAGTGACGTGAATCCGAAAGTGCCCGAGAAACCTTGAAATTGCCTAATTCCGTGGTATTCATTGCTCGTATATTCACTTTACTGTGACATTCCCGGAACGGCCGTAAAAATATTATAACTTCTAGGCCAATAAGCCTGAGAGCTTCGAATGTTCCCGTTGCATGTACGTATTCCGGTTATCTGATGCTCTTACCTGCATGAATAATTTACCCAAGAATTTGGGAATTCGGGCACTCGTGTCCCATGAGTCGATGGGTATATAAATTCGCGAAAGAGGAATTTCGCCTGAGAGCTATAGCGGATCCCTTTCATGCAGCTTCCACTTAATCCGATCGAATGGAATGTAGTGTGATACCCGCTCTTCCAATATACTTCGCCATTTTCGAGATATTGTCCCCACGTATGTGGAACGGAGTTAATGCACAATGCACCATGTAGAGGAACCTACTTTTCCTCTAAACGATTTATCGCCGTCCGTTTTCTAAGTCGCTACATCGCTTCCCCAATAGATCTAAACTTGGCGCGTTTCTGTCAAATTTCCCACCGCAGATGAATACAACTTGAACTTTGCTCTTTGGATTCCCGAATTCCCACCCTCGAGGCAAACATGGGAATTTGTTCGCGTCGAGGGTGGATGCGACATCAGTAGTTTGGGACTTCATTTCAAATTAGAAACCGTGATTTGATGTTACCATTACTATTAGTATTCGCATAGCCATCACCAGGCTCAATTACACCACCACTATTATCATCCATTACATCACCGTTGATATTAAATTTATTATTCTATAATTTATATATTTTCGCATTAGCATATGTTAGTATATATTATATATAGTGCCGTATAGCGTAGTATAAATAGTATACGAAATATATTTCAGGGAATTTCCACAAAAAAAACGCATAGAAACGCGCAAATTCTAACAGAAATGCTTACTAAAAATAGCCCCGGAATTAATGTCCCAGCGCCTCCGCCAAAGTGCGTCCGAAATCTCGATTTTCGATGCGCTTTTGGTGGAGGCGCATACCGGCCAATCCAAAATAGGATTTCACTCTGATTCTATATTCGCCGATTTTACGAATTGAATTATGAAGACAAACAAATTTTTTTTTTCATTTATTGGCTTAACTTTGATTATTCAATATTTTAATCGACATATAAACAGCATATTAAAAATTGTCGTGATGGACTTATAAAGTTCCAGAGAACGGACTTTCGAGTGATATTTCCTAGAACGATTGCCTTTTCCCGACATCTTAAATCCTCAACTCCCATCCCTCGGGAGGTCGACTTCAATAAGTCCTGCAACCTATTCATTTGCATTCGGCATTGTTCTCAAGGTATGTCTGACCCAATTTAACCAGCAGCATAATGTCGACTTGTTTACTCTGATCCTCAACTTTGGATGGGGCTCCTCAATTCATCCTCTCGCATCACAAATGCGCAAATGAAGAAGCGAACTCTCGAATGGAGTGTCAATTGAAAAGCAACTCCTAAAATGAGCTGCGGTGCTCTTAATTTTTTTTTATTGACTGCGGTTTTCAGCAGATATTTTTATACCGTCGTATTGAGACGTGGCTCTTGTTTTATTCATCGGAATTCGTGCACAACGCTCGCCCTTGTTAAATGGGGGTGAATTTCTAAATTTCAGATGTCTGAGGTAAATTTAATTTCCCATGGGTTCAACCCTGAACCCGAAACGCGAATAAAGTTGCGAGTCTTCCTTCAAAATCAGTTTTGAGTGGCTTGGCGGTTAGAGGGGCTGAAAACAGAATTCAGACTCTCATATTTTACTCCATCCGCTCCAAATTGAGGCACGTAAAACAATGTTTTGCTCTCAAAAATGAAAGAATTTTTTACGGTATGAGGAAACAAAGCTTGAATATCAACGTAGCAAAAAATACAATTGTCGGTAGGTACTGAAAAGCATGGCATGATTTGGGACATGAATTTTTTTATACTCTATTTTGGACATTGAATAATTATTTACTCCATGATTCTGGAATAGAGGGAATAATTCTTCAGAATACCTAACATCACAGAAACCATATCAGTTGTTTTCGCTGATGTTAACACCAGTATGTTTCGAGCAGAAATGGAAAAGTATTATGTAATCCGATCGCCGCATATAAATTCGCACATCCAGTCGATCGCGTTCAGGGCTCTTGAATTTCCCACGCCCTTCGAAAATAGGGAAGACTGCACAGAAAATGCGACCCAAGCAGGATCAGCCTGTCCTTCTAGAAATGCACTTCACATCTTTCGAGTATATAGCTGGCTGGAGTTCCACGAACGAGGACTCTTATAATCCTTGATTTGAAACCAGTAACGGAAGGGCGAATGGGGAGTGAAGGGGAAAATTTCCCAGGGAATTTCCGTCGCTCTGCCCGCCAACCATTTTTCATTAAGGTTCGAATTATATGAAATCCATTTCATGCGGATTCAACAGCGCGTGGTGTATTAGTTGGGCCACATAGAGTGGTTTGCCTTCAGGGTTTGGTAACCAGAAACAATGAGCTCACTCCTTCAGGAATTGTCATTCCGTTGCCAGGTCGACCCTTCAGGGAAATTTAATTCGAAGACCTCCATTCGAATTTCAGAAATCCACTTCGTGAATTCAGGCCCGTGAGTTCGTGAGTTGTGCGAATAAGGGGAATAGGATTACGAGGGGATATACTCCGAAAGATGCGCACGAATGATAACAAATCTTAATTAAGTATGGTCTCCTGATTTTGGATTAATTAAATTCGTTCGTCTTCAGAAAATTTGGACGATTATTCGATGAATTAGGAAAGCTGAATTCCTTGGGAGAATTCATTGTTGATTCTGAAGGAGAATCTGATCGAAATCACTCATTTTAATGTGAATCGGGGAAAGGCTGATTTCCCAAAGGAATATTATTTACCTTACATATTACAACACGGATACCTATAGTTGAGACCGAATATTGTCAAATTTGCTCTTAATAATATTTCTGTAATATGTATATCTGTTTGTATTTTTAGAAATCTCTATTCAAGTTTTATATTATTTTTTTTGGTGGCTTCGTGTTAAAAAAAAACACCTGTCATATTAACTTCTATTTTAAACAGTTGTATAGTAAATCATGAGTGTTAGACTATTGTGAAAATGGATTTGAGAATTACAGAGGTATGTACGATATTTTGTGCACGTGCCATATATTACTTTATGGGCTCGTCGAGAGTATGCGGATGTTAAAATAACCTCGAAGGACCACACTCCGTAAAAATAGACAGCGCGCGTAATCCAACAGGTAATTTTTAATGTAGTCAAGCGAGAGCCGGGTTTTCACCATTTAGTTGTGTTAGATATTGATAAATCAACAGCAAAAATACACAAACACGAGCAGTGTGAGCCAGGATTAGACGTTAGTGTTAAAAATAATCCTAACCGGAGCACTCCTTCACCTGTTGTCCGCCGTTGATCTGCCAAGTTCAACCAAGGCTCTGGGGTCGCGCTGCCTGTTGGTGACCTCGAAGGAGTCAACTCGTGGTTGAACAGATCGTCGAAGTCAACTCGCTCAGCGCGTTTCTTTTCCTTTGGACTCTTCTCTGCGACTTTTGTGTGGACGCTCCTTTCGCGGTTGAGAGGAAGAAAATCCGAATATGACAGCCTTTTCTCCTCCTTCGGGCTCCTGGATTTGGGAGAAGGATGGCGGGAGCTCTGGGTTTCCCTCGGTTTGGAGTTGCCAAAACTGTTTTCTGGCAATTCTAAGTTGAGGGAAACTTTTGTGCTTTTTCTTCTTGACGGGCGTAAAGGGGCTTCGCGACAAGGACTAACGCTTCTCTCCCTGTTCGGATTAGGGGACAAGTACAGCGAGGATCTTGAAGCAGGTCTCTCTGTGAGTTGATGGGTTGGAGAATTGGGTTCTGGTGTTGAAGCTCCACTCCCTTTTGACCTTGCACTGTATTCACTTAGATCAAAGTTATATTCTTTGATTCCACTTTGATTCTGTCCACTACTTTTATTTTCGGCTACCTTTGTATTTATTTTGCTGCTGGTTCTTTCCAAGTACGTTTCTTTGTTGCCACTATTCGAAGACGTTTCTCGGGTGTAGCTTTCTTTAAATTCTACACTCTCTCTAGAGTTTTTACTACCTTTAGGCCTGACACTTCTCGATTCTATTATTCCTTTGGAATTTTCACTTTTTTCTAACTTTTCACTCCCTTTGGCTTCGCTTCCCTTAGCCTCACTTTCTTTAGCCTCACTTCCTCTAGTCTCACTTCCTTTAGTATCACTTCCCTTAGACCTATCACTGGCTTTAGACTTCTCACTACCCTTAGATTTCACGCTCTCCTTGGACTTCTCACTCCCCTTAGACTTCTCACTCCCCTTAGACTTCTCACTCCCCTTAGACTTCTCACTACCCTTCGACTTCTCACTCTCCTTAGACTTAGCACTCTCCTTAGATCTACCGCTACTTTTCGACCAGCTATCCTTCTCGTTCTTATCGGAATTGCGATTTCCGTAATGATCTGGTTCCTCAGCAGGATCTATTTTATCTAAGGGATCATCTCTCCCCAACAACGTATTCCTTCTAACTGTGTTCCTCTTGCTACTTGGCCCAATTCTCGCGGAGTTTTCCCTTTCAAAAGCAGTATTACTTTGCAATAAAGAATCTTTTCTGAAATTCGTGGAATTCTCGCGAACGCCAGAACTATTCTGCTCAACTGCAGAATTATAGATAGAACGTCTCCGTTCGGAAGAACAACGTTCTAGCCTGTAGTTCTCATTCGAGTTTACTTGTTTCCTATCGAGTGAATTGCACCCAGCAGGCAATTCTCCTGCGAAGCAGCCTTCAGACTTCAATTCTTGCAGCACTTGGGAATTTTCTGGGGAGCTTCCGTTGAAAATCCTCGAGAAAAACGATTTGTTCTTAAATGAAGTGGTTTTGGGTTGGGATTGGTGACTACAACAGGGATCACTGGATCTCAAGTTATCCGAAGAACGGGCTGCTGGTACATATATGACACGACCATATGACAGATACACTACTTCATCTGCAGGGAATATTACGTACATACTCTTCTACGGTACCACATTTCGAAACGCGAGGCTTCGACTTCCGACCGCTTTGTCCTTTAGTCCTCATCAAGGAACCACTGTAGTCATTTCATAAGGTCGCTTAATCTCCGCTAAACCGATCCACAGTTATTTAATGTTTTTAAGATCACTCGACCGTTTTATTTTTCTCATTCTGACCTATTCAAAGAAAACAAAACAAATTAGTTTGGAATGTTTTCAACGTGACGCAATAAATTAACTGTTCCAATGGATGTTTTGACTCGAGCAATAAATTGAGCCTTTTACAACCATAACTAACGAATTTAGCTATTATATGCTCTTAAAAGTAAACAATACCGTCTGAGTTCAAGCCAAGTGTTATTTTTATTGGCTCCGAGTACAATTATCACTTTGTATAAGTTGAAAGGTGCTTACGCTAAATTTAGAGTAAAAATGCTGCGCGTACTTCAGTAATCATTGTTTTGGCTTCTCTCCTTCGAACGTCACTCAAAATTATTTTTTCCCCTCCCGTTCTTCCTACTTCCATCGGCCTTGTCGCTCAACGCGTTATTCAATCGAGCTTATTTTAACTGACGCTTTTTAAAACAATATTTATTTCAAAATATAACTTCCAGATTATTTTCAACTGGCTTTCAAAAACGTAACGTCTATTTCGGCGTGGCGGGAATTATTTTTAAAATTACGCGATTCCCACTTTCTGCAGCCGTGTTGCCAAACTGCTCCGGAAAATTATGAGCTGACACCGCTGGCCACATGAAGTGCGAACAAAGAGTGTTGACCTAAATCCGGCCAACACATTTGTTTTCACTTTTGAGATGAATGCCTTTCCCCAATTAATAAAATGGTTATTTATATGGAGTGCTCAGTGGAAGAGAAATTCAAACTAATCAGGACAATATACACTTTTAAAAGTTCATTTTGAATAGTATAAGGCATCAAGAAAATCATTAAACTGAATAGGTTATAAAGGGATGAACAATCTATTCAGATGTTATTTGTGCATTAGAAAATTTTTCAACTCGATTATAAAGATAATATTTTGTTCGACAATCCCAATATTGAACTTGAGGTTACGGAATGGCAGCCTCATTAAACCAGTTAATTGAAATTTCGAATTAGTACATCGTACATTGAACGTCAATCAAATGAATATTTTAAGTAGGTATTCTGCTCTTGATTGACATTGATTATATTGAATTGGAACGTTCGATTGGTGACTGGGTGGAGGCGAGATTTTCAATATGTCAGGCTTCGTATGTTATTGGCAGGTTTGAATAAGTCATAAAAATGATCTCTATCATGTTTCGTGCGATCCCGATAAAGGTGAAATGGACTGAGACCTCGTGAGAAATGAACTTGGAAGTTCTTCATTTCACCATTCCTATGTATAAGCCCGCAGCTGCAGATGTTCAACTAATTATAGTCCAGCTCGAGGAAAGATATAGGTGGTGCGTTACGTATTTATAGTACTGGAGTTTAAATTTGAATATTTTTTCCCGCAGTAATAACACCCGCCGTGGGTAAACCCTCTCCAATGGAAATTAAAGTTTTAATTTTGAGAGCGCCATGTACGGCTGTTACTGAAGGAAAAATGGATGGTGGCGAGCCAGTGCTAATTAAAATTCATTGCGTCTTAATTATGTATCCGCTTTAATTACGTAGTTTTGAATAATCATTCATATTATTTTGAACGTGCTGCAATTAATTTCAGGAGCGGGAAATTCATCATGGTCATTTTAAAATCGTCCTTCGTGAAACTGCAGGTCGTCAATTAGGGTCCGTCTGTGAGGAGACAACTCTACATCCAATTAAAAGTTCACTGGTGGAGACAATGAGATCGAATAGGTCATTTTCTTTGTTCTCGCAGTCCAATAGGATGAGGTAATCTGAAGTAATTTCCGTATCGTGGAAGTTTAGACTCATTTGAATTGCCAGAAGTTAGATTGGGTTTTGTCATTGGAGCTGTGTTCATCTTTTTAGCTCCACGTTTGTTGTTATACTCTTCAAAGCGTAGTTTTAGAAGAGTATTTTTTTAATTGGTGGAGTATATTATTGTTTTCTTTAAATTTATTAAATAAATGTGTTGTAAAGACTGTATGAAAATAAATAAATGTCCTGTCCGTTCCTAAATGAAATTTTGCACTTCACAAATTTATTCTGGAGGAACGTTCTGAGGGAAAGCTGTGGCTGAATTCATCCATCACGTGTGCAAACTTATTCGTCATCTTCAAGTCAAGCATCACAACTCAATCATGCGAGTATTATGGTAGGATTTGGAAATTGCGTGAGTGAAAATAATGTTTTGATTGCCTTTCTTCCATGAATATTATCGTACTAATATCTATGGACGAGAGAAGACGAGGCGAAGTCCTAAAGCAATCTAAAACCGTCCACTTATAATTGTTGTGCGACAGCCAAACTATTGATGTTATGTGTAAACAGCTAAATAAATAAAACACAGCCACCGAACCGAGAGACGTCCAGTGTAGATTACATAATGGCCGTTTTCACTTAAAGGACCGAACGTTTTCTGGTTTTCCGGCAGCCAATTCCAATTACAATTGACAATTGGAGAGGTGGACGGGAAAAAGGGGGCGAAAGCTCGAGGGAGTGGATGCCTGATGTGAAATTAATTTGGCGCTAATGGCGCTTCCGATATCACGCCATTGTTCCGGACAAATGCGCGCATAACGCAATTCGTTGCAAACTGGAAAATGCGACCAGAAATTTGTTTATGTTTGTATTTCATCGAATAGTCCGCTGAAGCTGTGACAAAGCGCCACCGTTCGTACTGAGAACACAATTATTTGGTTGGAATGTTCACTAGGTTTTCAAATCAATTGATCCAGGTGGTTGATAATTGTGTTTGTCTAAAATTGAGCTTCATTGGAATTGTGTTTACTGTTGAAATTGCGTGAATAATTTTAGTTGGGCAATTGTTTGCATATATGGGTTGTTACGGATTAGCGATGTGGAGCCCAAATTGTTTAAAGTTAATTTTTGTACTGCGAATCTTAATTCGGAAAGACCTTATAAGTGGCATATGGGCAAGTTCATCCAGCATGCTTGCCATAAATTCTTATACAGTTAAGTTCAAGCTGAATTCGAGACGTCTTCATTTAACACAACGACAGACTGCTAACTTGGATGTTTACGTTTCCCATCGAGTAATAAATTGAGGTTTGGAGCTGAATTTATAGCGGCGTTCACGGAGCAATAGTTGCGGAGGAAGGGAACAGCCCGTTCTTGTATTCACTGTGAATTAATCCGCAGCGCATCCCCAGTACATCAGCGTTAATCTTCTGCAATCAAGAAAAGAATCCGCTCGTAAGGCACGTATATTTTTCCTCTCGAGGAAATTTTAACAAGAAAGATTTATTCGCCTTAGAGGGGGAATTTCTCGTGGCTCAGTAGGAAGATAAGGGACCCTTGATGTTTTATTTACGTCGCCCCTTTGCTCCCGACACCTTTGTTTATCACGATGGAAATGTTGCGGATTTTTCCGGGAATTGGAAAGCGAAAGGGGAGTGTAAAAATACGATCAACTTGCCACGCCGCGCCGCACGGAGTATGCACGAGTGAAGGGGTTGAAATGGAGGTCGAAGGTCCGGATGTACTCATAAAGGCAGCGACGTTACATTTTTACGTTTTGCCATTCGTGGTTTGATAAACTGCGGAAGTTTTAATGCGGCCACGTATATGTTTCATTTTATATCTCCATTTCCCACCCCGCACGTGCTCGGTGTTTTGAGGGCGGTCTGCGCTTGTTAGCCGGAATTGGGGTGAATCTTTCAATTTTTCATGATGAACTGCCCTGCTTCACTTTTGGATTATATCCGTCGTTAGTACTTGACTTACGCCATTTTGTCTAATTGCTGTGTAATTTGAGAAACTGATGGGGGAATTGCGTTGAACATTCTTAATGACAGTTTTAAAAAGGAAAACTAAAATTGACGAGGTGTCTCTAAACTTTCATGTGCCCAATTTGTGATAGGTACTACTTAAAAATTCTTGCTTGATAAACATCAAATTATGAGAGTATATATTTTTTCTGATGACCAGAATGTTTGAATTGACTAAAAGTACCTACTATTATTGGATGAGGTCTTGAATAAAGGCGAGAATCGCGGGAATGATGTTGCTACAACTGAAGGTTTCATTCCACGTGCAGAACTACGAAGGTAGACTCTTGGCAATCTAATAACGCGGAGGACTTGAATTCCTCCTTATCCACTCTTAGGACAATACATTCCACGAGTGCCACGAAACCATGTATCCTTTCCACCAGACACAATTTAATCTCCGTTTTCGTTTGAAATATAACTCTCCGCGTTTTCTGAAAGGGCGACATAAACCTTCGGAAGCCAGCTACGTGCCACCAGCTGTCGCCTTCTTTTTGTGCGAATATGATGAACAGGATGCAGTGAAACTTCCGCAGCGTATGAAATCGCACACTGCTTGGCGCCACCAAGCCCTTCCGGATAATCCGAGTGCTTATTTCCGCACATTTAGTCGCCACTGGGGAGTGGAGTTCACACCGTTCCCTGGGAAGGGCTTTGTTTTTTCCCCGAACCGCAGGTGTAATTTCACATCTGCAGGGTCAGCGCGTCGGTGTTAAGAGATCCTTTGTTTTCAGTGGCGCTTAGTTCGCGACATAAATTTTTATTGCTCCACTTTCACTGCGTAAATATTTAACGGATGCTCCTTTGTGAATTGGAACGGGAAACGAACGGAATGGTGGCACCGTATTGCGTTATTCAAAGGGGAAGGCGGTCAAAAGACCCTTTTGTGTGCGCATTTTTCTAAAAGGACCTTTGTTTACTTGACAGTTCTACGCTTTTTAAATTATTCCTATTTCCGAACGAAAAGGATATTTCGAATTTTTAGTTTCCTTATTATGAATTCACGTGTGGGTATTTTCGTTTTAAGGCCTAGGTTCATCCTACTTGAGTATTTTTCTCACGCGTGTTCCCGATCACAATTTCAATCTCTCAATTTCTACTATCATAGTTGAATCATTCCCAAACTATGAATATCCTATGAATTTATAAAATTTTATTCCATTATCGGTTAGTGAAGGAGCATTTCATATAATATTGTAAGAATGAGAGTGTGGATATTCTAGAGGGATATTTGAAACGTAAGCTGTTGGACGAAAATCTGAAACATGGGTTATTTGTGAGTTAGGTCGATCGCTTTCACTCACATAACATTCTTTTACGAGGTTTGAGAGATATATTGAATTATTTATTGTTTCCAGAGTCATAACTTTAATGGATCTGATACAAATCCATGAAGGTAATTTTAGATCAATTTCCGCTTATTATATCAATCAATAAACAGATAAAGAAAAGTTTAATTATGAAATAACCGTTGAAATTTTATAACATTAGGTTGCCAATTCAACCTGTTTCAATTATGTCTTAACATCTTCCGAATTTTCTCGAAAATCTAAGAAAGAACACGACAAGAATTGCGGATTACGCCTCACTACCCCGTGACGAATTAAGGTCAACATTTCCTGGTCTAATACAATTACCGTCGAAAATCCCCAAGCGTCTGCTAATATAATTTTGGCACGCGTCTACAACTTATTAATAATTATAGGTGACTCACTTTAGCCGTCGCTGGTGGATCGAAGTTTCAATAGGACCCGACTCGGCCGGTCCAACATCTGTTGACGTAAATTATATCGTCCGTCGGAGAGTTTCGCGGATATCTCGTCTATTCTCGAACGGCCCGGTGAAATAAATATCGCGGATGTTTGAGAAATATGGCTCGGTGTCTAGTGTTGGTGTCGGGGATCGACGAGTCGAGGGAAATGTAATAATTGAAAAAGTTCCGATGCTCAAACTTTGGACGTGCCGTCCAGAACAAAGATCGCGTTTTTGACAAACACACCAACAAGTATTGGAAAGTTTTTCGTCAATGCACAAAAATTCACGAGAACAAGAATAATAATTCATAATTCAGAAAAATAAGGCTCATCAAGAAATAAAAAAACAAATTAATGAAAAAAGTTTGTCCCATTTTTTTGGGGAATATCTGAGACAAAAGCTAATTTATTGAATATCTCAGACAAAAGCCTCGGAGGGGTAATGAGAAATTGGAATCAACAACAACGAATCCAAAATACCAATCATATGTCGACCCATTTCCCAAGTAATTACGAAGAACATCGCGTGCTTGGAACACTGACTACGTGGCACCCATCGCAGGAAACCCAAGTTGGAAAAAGGTACACAAAGAGAAAAGCATTCATCAATATTATCCGAATAAATAAAATCCGAGGTTTTGAAGTGGAATGGATTATTCGAAGTGCAGGGAAATAGAAACGACGGAACTGGGGACCAAACAGTTCCGATGTTATTAATCACCATTTAGGGAAGATTAATCACCAGATGATGGGGCCACGGAATGTTGGCAGTTATGGTACGAGTTAATTGCTTTTTGGGAGTTACGAGAATGCCTATACCGTAAAAAAATGCTCCTTCACTCATAGACCTCATTAATGGTCGGAAAAAATCCCATTGCGATGATTCGGCTTGCGTGACCTTCCCTTCAACTGGTGGCGATTTTCCTTTGGAGGAATTTTAACCTAATGCCTCTTGATCTATGGCAATAATTACTTATTTACTGCCTTCCTTAGGCTGGCGTGACCATTCGTATTAGAACGTAATCGGCATGAAATATGATGAGCAAAATTATACCCCAGGGATTGGTAAACTTTCTTACCGGAAGGTCTCATAAAAGAATGACGATTGAAAACTAACATCAAACAAATTAAATAAAAAAATTATTAGTCCTCAAAATATTTGCGAGGCAGCTTATTTTATTAAAACTGGATTTTCCTCAAGATTCCTTCGAGTTGCAAAGTAAAACAATGCTCTCTTTAAAAACTTAGTTTTGAAGAGTATAACGACGAATACAATATACTCTTTTCAAACACCGTTTTGAAGAGTATAATAATTGATAAAGGTGGAATGAAATGAACCTCAATCTCAATGTCTACATCGGGAAGAAACGAAGCGAAAACCTCTATTTCTGCTTTCCAGGTTGTTTGTTGAGGTGAGCGCAAGTTAATTGCTTTTGGATGGAGCCTTTTCGCGGATCCAGCTTTGAATAAATAGGGTATCATATTTCCTTAATTAAAATGCTGCTCCTGTTTCAGCCTGCCAGCTAAACGCGAACGTACTCTGAATTTGCCAAGGATTACTTTCGGTGTCGGTTCGTCAGCGTCAGTAATTAGGTGGAGAGCAGGAAACGCCGAAGTAAGACCATACGATGCCTGATTGAATAATCGAGTTTTATTCGGCGAATGAGCTAGGGAAAAGCCCCAAGGGCTCCGCGCGTTTTACAGGCAGGAGGTATCCTATTTCTCGGATTGGATTACGGTATAGATTGTTTTAGTGGGTAGCGGGTAACCTTATAGTTCATGTTTGAGATTTCAAATCTCCATCAATTAAAATAAAGTAATCAACAGTCGTTGAATGAAATATACGAAAAATATCAAATATCAAAATTTTAATGAAACATACGAAAAATATCAAATATCAAAAGTTAAAAAATACACAGAGAAGTGCAAATGTCGCGAATGGAAAAAAGCACACGCGTCCTAAATTTATGTAAAAGCATTCCACGCAATCCCATTCAGCGTGGAAAGCTGGGCGGAAAATCCTATTTTATTTCGGGTATTTTTTCAACTCCAAAGTGAGGGCTGCCAGCGTAGGGCATTCAGGTGCTGTGAGGCTCGAAAGATAGCTCGAGTGGCCTGTTACGAGACAAGCCCTAAACTGGAAAATTGGAGCTGCGATCGTGGTTACTCAATAAAAGAGCCCACTTATCGATAAGGGTTGGATGATGATGAAAGCCGTCTGTTTACGTCACACGAAAAATTTGTTATCTGCAAAATGCGACCGTTGACGTCGAACGCCCGATCAAACTTATTTTTGCATAATACATGATATTGCTTTAGAAAAGTTTGTTTTAAGCGCGCCATAAACTTGGTTAGGGTATAACTAATTCATAGTGCATTGCGGGTGTGTTCAACCTTGTGTATTTACTGACACTAAGATGAAAACCAGCCAAATTGAATTTGTACCCTTAAAATGTGCGGAGTAAAGTTAATAATACTCCCAATGTATAGAGGTGGGATCTTATTGATTGAATTCTACCATGGAACAACTCTACAAATGCATCATTAACCAAACATCTTCAAAGGACCTAAGCTAGGCGCTTTAAGATATTTTCGGATTTAAAAATATAACTCGAGCCCAAGGTTTATTTGACTTTCGCCAAGTCAAGTTGATTCAATGCGTTCACAATGTACACACCTGCAAAGCTGAGGTAGAATTAATTTCTGCTCATAAAATACATTTGTACTGAATACAGTACTAACTTAATCAAAATGAGCTTTAAAACGTAAATTACGAAGAGACACACGGATTTTGTATTGACTCCGCAATAGGTGCACCACAACCGCGAATAAAATTGTAATATGGTTTTCAATCAATGAATATGCTCCGTACATAATTCAGTGCTAATTGAATAAGGAGAGAAGCCTTATGTACATCAAACACTTGTTATGTTACATTCAGTTATATTTAGCAAACAAAAAAGGACACCTATTCATTTTCGTTCCAGTAAAATGACAATGTGAGTGCAGCAGATATTTACACTCTCGTAAACAAAGCGTCACGTGTAAAATAATATTAAATATTCTCCTCAGTTTATTTTATACATCAATTTCATAATGGCATTACGAAATTGATTTTTAAAATGAGGAGACCACTTTTTTCCATCATACATTTTCGATAAAAATATTTTTTTTAAACAATTTTTGTTGCTCATGCAATATTTTTTTTCTTATTTAAGCGTGACATTATTCCTCTTTGTTTCTGATTTGAATAATATTGATTCAACTTTAAAAGTAACTCAAAATGTGATGTTTGAACACTATAGTGCACGAACGAACAATTAAAACTACATCCAAAGTCTCAACTCACTCTATGGTAGTTTCATGTGAACAAAAATTGCCAACTTATAACACAGACAGCAGCAACTAAAACTAAACACAGAGGTCACATAGAGACAATTATTTTTTCAGTTTGGCTTCCCCGTTCGCCTTACCTAAGCTAAGGCATCGCGCTTACGAACTAAGCGGCTCGATGACTCGCCGTAGTCGACGCGTAGCGTCGTGACGCCCAGTTCAGCGGTTATTTCCGTCCGCAGCCCGTGCTGAACTGCTGTTTGGAAGGCGTCGCATCGAGCATCGCGGCGTCTTCGGCGGCTTTGCCTACCTGTCGCTGCGGTTCGCGCATGACCAACTACTTATATTCAATTGCATTATAGAGTACAGCGTGGAACTGGATTTGAACACTTCTTCCGTTATTGTGTGCTCTGCGGTCTGCTGCATCAAAGCGAACAAACAATTACGGCGCAGGAAGTCACCACAATTTAGTTATTAGCATGATTCTTATAAGTGCAACACCCTGTATATAGACTAGTCGCAAAATTTGCTGAATATTTGCTTTCCTTTCTTTTTTTTGATAATCCTATCAGTCAACTCTATAAGTTCGATTCTTCCTCTTCAATTTGATCTATAGAAGATATTTTTATTGTCTCTATAAGAAGTAATGTAAAATATTTACGTCATGAACAAACAATTGGCGGATGCGCCGGGGAATTAATTCCATAAAAGTGATAATGGCTCCTTGGAATGACCGCATGTGGAACTTTTTTTTAATGATGTATCTAACGTATTTGAATGAAACTATGATAGTTCCATAACTTCTTACACCAGCCACTCGAGCCTAATGGCAATGAGATGTTTGCCAAAAATTAATGGTACTCTTTATTGCTGAATTACATGTTATTTGACTAGACAGAGTTCGATTGTTTGATTAAATTAAATACTCTAATACATTTCCATTCCAAAAAGTACAAAATGTCCTTTCTTCGAAATCAAACTGTGGGTGAAAGCAATTTATATTTTTTAACTCCGGAAATCTCAAAGCGCCTCTAAATAAGTCGCGTTCCAAGAGTCAAATTGAATTACAACATTGGTCTGCATTATTCCACAAAGATTTTCATATTTAACTCATTTTAAGTAATTTACTGAGGTTCTCCAGTCCTGGCTTTCACTTGCTTTTTCGTAAACTAGTTTCTTCATTAGTACAGTAATGAAACTTGAATATTTTTTAATACAAATAATAAGAAACTATGCATGAATGTGGATTTGATAAAATAGCAGTTATAATATGGGAATTCAACTTACCAAATTTCTTGAATTATTTTTCAAAATGTTATGAGTAGAAAATTGAATAGTATTCGGAATATCCAAATTCAACTCAACATTACGGAAAGACATTATGTGTTATAAATCATATTTTCATGTTTATATTTATTAATTTAAATCGAATAATCACGGGGGATATTAACATATTTTTGTTAGTAATATGTGTTACCAAGCGTAATTTCATTAATATATTACCGTCAATTATTCGATAATAATTGTTGTGGATGGCATTATCTATGTATCATGTTAGCACGGAAACTGAAACAATACATTTTTCGCGTTTGAGAACTATTAAAAAATTACGTGACAAGCGCACATTTTGACCATCAATCATCTATATACACGCAACTTCCAATATCCATTTAAATGCCAATCAAGAGACTGAAAACTTGAATTATGTTTTAGCATATGGTGGATGTGCCGGGAAATTAATTCCATGAATCGTTTTATTTCACTATAATGACAATGAATAGATGATTCGATTGGAAAGTAATGTGAAAATAGTTGAAATTGATGAAAAAATTAGAATATCAGTTTGGAACCAACAGTCTAGTTGTCTAGAAAATATTAATCAATCATGTACCTATAGATATTAAAATAGGACAAAATAAACTCTACTAATCACGAGGTATCCAACTTTATAATCTGTAAAAATAATGAGTAATTACGAAATATCGTTTCATTCAGTGAAAGTTGTACCTAATAATAACGCTTCTTTGTCGAAACCTATTATTACCTAGTTGCTATAGGTGAATCAATAGAAATAACAGCGAACTCGAAGGATATCACGAAACTAACCATAACACGAATTGTCCATGTAGTTCGATATCTCTATTACTGATTGTTTTGCCTTCCCAACATATTTTTCAATTCAAATTTATTATTATCGAGACAAGAGACGTCGGGTGTTGGGTGGGTCGCATTAAATTATCAATAATTTACCAACAACAAGTTAAAGCCCTTAATGCAGGTGCTAGAGTCTGCTAAATGTCGAAACAAAAATCCGTTCATTAAGGGCGTTAGTAATAATAAAACTAGTAGTAGCAGAGGAGCAAAGCTGATTTCAACTAGAACCAGAGTTAATGTTGCGTAAATCTCTAATACTTAAAATTTCTCCCTGCGGAAAATTTTTAATGAAGACGAGTAAAGTTTAATAAAGTCAAAATGTATTTTTCACCATGCACTTTTCACTTAGGCGTCGCGACGCGTCGCGTCGCATCAACGGAGTGACATCAGACACTAACCACCCTCTTTGAACCGACTTCGGCTTGACAGGTCGGGCACCCTTTTTAAAATATTGATAACGTCCCGGTAACACAAATAAAATAACATGCCAGGGTCAAAAGATACAGGGCAGCCAATTCCTCTTTGTTTCCTCTTTTCTCCTCGACCCAGCAATCTCTGGCGTCCCTTTGACGTGCAGGCTAATGGAAAGTAGAGTATAAGTGAATCGTGATTGGGTTGCATACGGGGGGAGATGGAAGTTTAGCATGAGAAGGGGGTGATTTCATGAAATGCGGGGATTCTCGGATGGTTTATTCGTTTTCTGGTTCACTAAAGTTCCAGGAGTTTAATTAGAGGTTTTTGCCTGTATGCGTTGCGATAATTAGCCAACAAGGTTCGTATTCCTTCTAGAGGTGGGATTTTGATTTCAGCTCGCAGGAAGTTTTAGAGGAAACCACTAAGGGGGAACTTCACTTTTGCTTAATGATACCATTGAAAACGGAATATAATTATATTTGGTCAATGAGTACAGAAGGTGTAGTGAAACAATGTAGTCATTAATTTGGCATATTATAATAATATAAAAATACAATAATATAATAATATAATAATTTAAAAATATAATAACAAAATACTGTCTTCAGGAATTCGAATCGCAAAAATTAATTTATTGAGAGAAACTTGAAAATGTATACAGTATGCTATCACAGAATATTTTCATCGTGAAGATGTTCTAATCGATTACGATATAAATAGTACTCTGCGTAGACCGAGAATAACGCGGAAAAATCTCTCCTATATTTTACAAAACAGCGGAGACAGCGAGCAGATAAATTCTCGACGAGAGTTCTCCAAGTCTGCATTTACAATCTGCTCGGTAAATCTTCATTTGGCAAGGGTGTGAGTCCACTCGAGTTGAAATGTAGCCGGTTGTTTTACCCGAAATTGCAATATATTATATGGAAGTACCCTGAAAACCCGCAGGTCTACAGCACGTTTGCGAAGAAACCAATAAAAATAGGTGGTTGGAGAATAATTGCCATTCGATATTCGTCGAGGGGTTCACCTGAAAACCTTCGTTTATCACCATAATCTCACTCGCCATCCCCAATTTCCGATATTGAATGAAGTTAACGTAAGGATGAGGGGAGCTACAAGGGGAGATTCCCCAACGAAAAGAGCGAGGGTATTCGGATGTAGCTCGTCGATAGCCAATATTTCTTTCATGGTAAAGTTCGGGTAAGGATCTGAGAGTTTGATAGAATATAGTCGTCGGGGAATGTTTAACCCTTTAACATCTTGAATGCTGATGACCTACTACTTTCGTCTGTGCTGTAACCGTTACGTGTTTTTTTGTGTCTTTCCCTGTATTTGAAGTATTATTATTAATTTTTTATTTATCATGCATCATCCGAGTTAACTCGGTTTAACGATATTGTTTGTGTTATGTGCGATAAAAATACAGGGGAACCATAAAACCACCGATGCAAAATACATAATAAAATAATTAGTGTTCGGAATTCCGTAGTTCCTAATTTTTCCAGCGCAAAGGAGTAAGTACACGAAAACGCGAGGGACGCGGAGACACGAAAAACTGCCATAAGTCATACATGAAATGAATATTTAATGTTCAATCGTCCCTCCTTGGAGTGGTAGATTGAAAGGGAAAAAGATTGATCTTTCCCGCAACAGCTGCAATATCCACCCCCACGTGAATATTTCATGCGCGAGCGACAAAAAAACCGTGGGGATTTTTTTCAACGGGCCATTAGCGGGATTGAAGGGAAAACTCAACTGGTTTTCGCCAACATAAGGAGCCTCGCATCCAGCGGGGAAATGAATCGTGAAAACTCGCCCCGATGATTGATTCGATATTTGCCCGTCTGCGCTGGGATTCCTCCGGATTAAATCCATACTTCCGGTCGGAAATTTTCATCCGACGACATAAAACGAAGTCGTAATTCCGGCAGTAAAGGCGTCCCTGATGGCTGGGAAGGAGGTAGCAATAATTTTATGGGGGCGTCGGAATCTTGATTAATGTTTTCGGCAACAAGGTCGCGTCGCACTGGAAAAACGATTGGGTGCCCTTTCGATGGTTGCAGACGAGCAATAAATATTTTGATGAACGTCAAGTTAAATGTCAACAATAAAAGCACAGTATAGGTATAAGATAAAAGTGTGAGGCCAGGATGAGCAATTTTTTAACTCTGAAGATTACCTATACGTACTCGAACGCTATTAAAAGTTCTGCAGTTAGGATTTTAAAAGAAATATCTACTATAGAAACTCGAAAGATTTGAAAATGGCCGTCGTGGAAAATTTTAAAATTCCTGATCCCCCAGTTTGGGGAATGGAATTCTCGCAGTTGGAAATTTTCCCGTCAACTATTTTCAAATATAATCATGGAAATTGGGTCGCGGTAAGCGTACCTTCAGGCACGTCCCTCCTAAGGAAGCTAACCTATTAAAACTTCATATAGATTGATGCATGAATGAGCGAAGTAATTTAGAAAACGCTCGCCGATGTATCCTAAATCCCTTTTCCGATTCGTATTAAAAGTTTAGGAGTTTGCAGACAACAAGGAAAGTTTCGTTTCGTCAGAAACTTTGATTTATGTACCTGGAGCTTTTTTCGAATCCCCTGCCGTCATGAATACTTCAATATAAAGTTGGGGCAAACAAAGCAACCCTTTGACGAGCGGGACTAAAGAGTATCCTTAAAACCTAAATCAACGACCGAGAGTAAATTTGACGGTCCCTTTAGAACAGAGTTCTCATGTAAATTGCTGGGGTTGGAGGTTCGTCGACTCTTAATATGGTATTCAACCCCACACTTCACTGTTATACGCCACCAGCCCTTTAGCTGGGGTCGTACTAAAACCAGCATGTCGTGAAACGTCCATAACCTCCTGGCCTTTGACATGGGGTGAAGGAAGATCACCGCATCCTCATAAGCTATTGATGAGGCACGTGAGCTCGAGGAAAGGCAGGGTTACTTTGGTTGGTGGGAAAAGTAACGAAGAAGTGTGTAGCGGCTGTGAGTGAGGGGGCATAACAAAAGTTGTTGTTGTTGTTGATGTATGTCAATTAAAAAGATTAAACTGTAATATTCAACAAGAATTCTTATTACTATTCAAATCTTCAGCAAAGAAATGTGTAATTTCTTAACAATCCCCGATATAGAACAATTGTTATGGCAATCTCTCAATTCCCTTCTCATGAGATCCACAGAAAGGCCAAATTTTGCTAAAAAATCTGCACCC